>VSDK01020467.1:158935-188018 GCA_009767595.1 Symbiodinium kawagutii
ATGCCGAGTGCATATATTTATACAGTAGAGAGAGAGAGAGAAAGAAAGAAAACAAGAAGGTTTTGGAGAGAGAGAGAGAGAGATATCGAGAGGTGGGCTTCGCGTGTGCACATGTGTTTCCATGATTCAATTGCAAATTAACAGAAGCTGTAAGACCAGTCCCCGTATTGGCAGCCTTTCAGTAAGCTTCCTGTAGTGCTAGAGTGACAGTGACTGAAGTAGCTGCGCAGAATGATGTACCTCTGGAAAAAAGCTGGAGAAATAAGCTAGAAAACCATACTTGAAAGCAGTTGTCATCTATTGAGCAGTGTAGCATCATTTTTTCAACATATCTGGAGAGACACGTTTATTTGTTTATTGTTTCCTTTATGCATGTATAATCATATACTAATGTGTCTATATATACAGTGTATATGGGGGGGTTTTCTAAATAGGGGACCCTCCAATCATCCATTCACAAGAAGCTTGAACACTATACCAAGCATTTTTACGTACCCCCTTTTTTGAGAAACATATGTGATTTCTTAAAATAGGGGTACCCCTAAATCATCCAATATTAACCATTTATTGTAATAAACCAACTATTCTTGGGTATGTATGTTTGGTCATTTTTATTAATGAACCAACCATTTATAGGTACCCTCATTCTGAGAAACACCCATATGTTACAGGTGACAACTCCCTCAGAGCTGGGAGTTGCCCACCGTGTCGAAGATCTTGAGCTCCGAGGGCACCAACAGGGTCATCTTCGGCTCGTTCCTGGAGCGTGGCAAGGGGGACCACAACTGGTGAATGGTTGGTGGAGATGGGTTTGTGTTGGCAACCTTCGTTCATATGGGTCTCAAATAATAGAGAACCCATCCAGCATTAACATATATTAACCGCAATAAGCCCTCCATTTTATATGATCCCCCTCTGTTAAGAAAACACCATACTGACCATTGGTTAGTACATCATGATTTCTATGCCTTTCGGAGCTGGAAACTCACCAGTGTGGAGTCATAAGTTTGACCTGGTATCGCCACTTCAGCGCCTGAACCCAAAAAAAATGCATTAATTGATATGAAGGTGGTGCTAATTAATGGATTAGTTCACCATAACAAAATATTGGTTCAAAGACACTATTAGTCCCTAGTTAAGATTGCTAATTGGTTAGTATATCTACGAATTAACCATTCTAAACAATTAGCAATCTTAACTCAGGTAGTGTCTTTCAACCAATATCAACCATGGTTATCTATCAGCCAAAACTGGTTATACTAACCACCAACTTATGTTGCCAACATAAACAAATATGGCAGTGGGTCAAAACCCTGCACCCCTGGTTCCCCCATCATTAACCAGCAAGTTTTCCCTTTGATTAGTGGAAACTATCCACCATTTTTGGTTTGTTAATATTGACCCATGGCTATATCAACCATGCTTGGTCTTCAGCCACACTCTTGGGTTCCATGTCCAGGCTTCAACCCCCTGCGCCCCCCCAAGCCAACCCCCCCGCGCACCCGCGAAAGCCGGAACGACGGAACTTGAAACCGCCGGACTGGGCGCGGGCAATCACTGGGCACAACACGGTGCTAGGTTGAGATGGGGATGACAAAAATTAGCCGTTTCAATGGTTAATATGTTCAGTAAGATGGTGAACATTTGTTTAGTATGGTTGCTATCTTCAAGATGGTGAATACAATGAACATGGTCAAGCGGCAAATTATCAAAAGGAATCCTCAATAAGAAAAGATCATTTAGAATGGCTGATATTAGTTCAGTAAAGATTATCAATAACTATGGATCATAATAGCCAAGGATCATTGATGAGACTGCAAAGATAGCACTATTTGGAATGGCTAATATTTGTTCAGCGGATGACAACGTGGCTGATGGTTAATAGGTGTTGATGATGGCTAATTTGCATTCATCTTGGGTGACAAGATAATGGCGAATGTTTGATGATTGCCAGTTATGGCTACTGATGGTTCATCATAGTTGATGACGGCCTATGTGCGTTCATAACAGGAAATAGTGAGCAGCAACAGTAATAACAGCGCATCCACTCTGCGACCATTGGGGAAAATACGGTCATGACATGTCATAACCACAACAAAGTGACTGAAAAGTGCTGGAAAAAAGCAACAGCAGGTCCATACAAATAGTCACACATATGAATAACTTAAGTAACAAAAAAATAGATATAACGTCCCCATCCATATGATACACATCCATATAATGCTCTGATATAAGTCCACATCCATATGATGGCCTTTTGACATACAATGTTTCCAATGCTCTAGATATACATCACTGAATATATACGCACACTACCGCACATCACTTCTGCTCGGGGTCCCTGCGACGAGGCGATCCGCACAAACGCGAAGCCTAGGCGTGGCGTTGCCAGGTCCACGACCAACTCCAGCGTTGACCACGGTGAACGGTGAACGACCATGGTCGCCCTCCGGTCGTTTCGAACCATTTTTTGCGTGGAAAATCCAGGATTTGTAGAAAAATTGATGTAAAATCTTGCTAGGACCATTCTTTACATGGATATCCTATCAAGAAACCGTGGATTTTGGACCTGGAGGGTTGGTAGCCATTATCAACCATGATAAACCAATATCCGACATCAAACACCGTCGCCGACCACCATGTTTTTCACCAGAATGATGTGCTTCTCGACCATGAATTTCTTGACCTCAGGGTGATGTTGATTGACCATGGGGATGGCCTGTAAAAATGAAAGATGGAAATGGCACAGCAAATAGGGCTCTCGCACTTGAGTAGTGCAAAGTAAGCACTGAAAACATATGGCAGTGGGTCAAAACCCCGTACCCCTGGTTCCCCTATCATTAACCATTGTTTCCCTTGTTATTGTTGGTCACTATCATATGTAGCAAACAGATTTTGCGTGTTTTTTTCCAGCCCACTTCGGCAGTGAACCGGTCCGTAGGTGCCCTAGGGTGCTGCCGGAACATGAACGGTCAGTGTGTGCCTCTGTGCATCTACAGCAATGCCCACAGGATTGAAGCATGAAAAGCACTAGTCAAAAATACGAACAGAACCATGAAAAAAAAGCGTTCGCAAGAACACAATCCTCGTCAGAAAAAGAAATGTCAACAAGAATCGAAAAATCACACGGACCTGACCATCGCTAGCCATAAAGTTTCTGACCCCAACTCGCTGTGCAATCTCACGACCTCCAAGGTCCCCGATGGTCTCAAATCAAGGGGTCGCATCACACGAACAAAAACCACCTGGACAACAACCAACAAAACCACAACAAGTCTCCTAGACCTGAGACTTCCGTGGCAACTTGGGATATTTCTGCGCCCAAAATCTCTTGGCACCTTGAGTCACCAAGGGACGCCCATTTCTGCAGCATCCGTGGCTCATTGGAGACGCCCTTGGATGGCAGCTTGCTTGCCACGCGGTCCGGGCGAACCTGGATAACCTTGGAGCGGCATCGCGAAGGCTGCTGCGTGTGACTTTGTATAATGTGATGTGTATATGATGTATTCCTGATGCGTGTCTGGTGTGATGTGTATAGTCCTAAAACACCTTGACTTATATCAGTAAATAATATGTGTGTGTGTGTGCGTGTGTATGGGCGCGTGTGTTGTCATCTATATCTTAATCGCATGTGTATACCATACCACTCATGATCAAGAATGTGAATACAACCACAACCAACTATCACCAAGAATGAGGATTCAAGAAAAATCCCTGACGAACCCCAATAATTGGAACAAGAACAGTAGCAACAACAATCAACCAGCACCAGCAACGACAACAAGCAACGACAACAGCAAAAAGCAAAGAAAGGTTCTAAAATCAGTGAACAGCGAACAAGCCTGTAGCAGCAGATAAAGCGAAGCAAAAATGACCAATGATCAATGAATAGAACCCAACAAGAGCTCTAATTCCAGTACACCAAGCCATCATGCAAAGACAAAACACCCAGCAGGAACCAAGAATCTGGAATAACCAAGACCTAAAAAATGTGGCGTGTGCTTGGTGAGCTAACCCAATGTAGCTAACCCAAAATGGACTGTTGATGTAGCTAAGCAAACCCTTATGTATGAGTCACACCTGTAAAGCACCAAATAATTTCCAATAGTGACGGAAGTTTGACTCCATCAACAGGAACCAGAAATGATGACCAGCTTTATCAACCAACAATGATCAACACTTACCGGTTGGATAAGGGTCCCGGATTCCAACATCGGGTGCGCCTAGGGCCAGGGCCAACCCCGATCTGAGGAACAAACCAGCAACCATCGACAAGTCGTTGATAGTGATGGAATGATGTTGAACGATTATGTCAAATTTTGCTTGGCAAAATTTCAATTCAAACATGTAGCTTATGATGCTTTAACAATGCTTCATTAGAGCTATAATGAAGATCGATCTCCCAACAAATAGCTGAATATGCTGAATTTCACCATGTTTCTCATTGGTTTTCACCACTATAGGAACACTACTCAACCACCATTTTCCTTAGGTAAAACCACCATTTTCATGGCAAAACCATCATTTTCCTTGGTTTCCACCACCATTTAGCCACCTGTTTCACCACCACACCTGCCTGCGTTGACCCACCACCTCCTGCTTAAGGCCGCCACGATGTCCACGTCGGGCACCGCCACCCCGTTGGCTCGGCCGCGCGAGAGGTCGCTGCTGGCGAAGCCGGCGACCTCCACCTGCAACGAGTGAAGCGCAGCGTCCACAAGTGGTGGTGAACTAATGGTGATTGACCATAGTGGTTAATTAACCAACAGTTGATTATGGTGCTTAATCATGGTTAATTAATTATGTTGGTTGTTAGTCATGGTCAATCATGTTAGCGTTGTCCATCAGTTAATTGAATCAACATCAGTCAATCAGGTGCTTAATCATGGTGCTTGATTGATCAATTAATGACCAGTTGATTAACCACCTGATTAACTGATGTTGATAAACTAATGTTGATGAAGTAATGGTGTGATTGCCTAATGTCAGTTGGTTAACTGATGTTGATGGGCTGGTGGTTAACTGATGTTGATGGGCTGGTGCTGAGGTGAACAGTGTGACTAACAAACGTTGATTAACCATAGTGTTGCTAATGACTAATGAATCATGTTCTAACCAATGGCGATTCACGCCAACCATTGAAAAGCTTTCTGTGGAGACGTGAGCACCAGACTTAGCGTGAAATCACCACAGGGAATCAATGTGTCGCCATGGTACGTGTGAAATCGTTGTGACAAACTGATGGTGATTAAGCGAAATCATACTAGTAATGGTAATGTTAGTGAAATCACTTGATCACTTAACTAATGACTAATTGATGTTGATTAAGTAATGAGTAACGATACGTATTTATTGCTAATCACGGGTGAATCACCATGAGTTCATCAACGGTTGCTTAGCAGCGACGAACCGCAGTGATGAACCGCTGCTGATCACAATTAAGCACAGTAAATCAAAAGTTGGTGAAGATTTGAAGTCATTCTGATTTGGAAGGGGTCATTAACTCATGGTGATGAAACTAATGGTGACTAAGGAATGGTGTCTCATCCAACAATAACCTTTTTGCAATATAAAAAACACTGATTTTGGTGGTATACCATTTTTGTCCAGACCCATATGGTGATTCACTAATGGTCATTGAGAAGTGGTGATTTAGCATGGTCAGTCGTTTTTAATTGCACGGTGACTGTTGTGATGGTGATTAATCCACAGGTATGGTGGTCAGTGATTGACAATTGGTGATTGACAGTGACAGTGGTCATGGGTAGTCGACGTAATTGTGAAATGTGCATGACGGCAATTCAAGGATGGTGTTAACAATCCTGAATCATGGAAGCTAATAAGCAATTATCGTGTACAATCTTGATGCTGACTACGTTTTCACAATGCACGAAGATGCTGGCTAGTAATTGGCACTCGCTGATTGACAATGGTGACTAATAGTGACAGTGCTCATTGGCACTTGTGAGGCGTTCGTAGTGGCAAGCAACAAAGACGTTGACAATTCTGGGATCCTGGACATTTGGCGAATAGAAAGTAAAAGCGGTGAAATGATCATATCGAATTCATACTTGACACCGCCTACTTATTTATATAATCATTTTGTACTGTTTATTGATTTTTTTCGGTGAATAGTGATTGCCAATGTTTGGTGGTAATTAAGCATGATCCATGGTCCATCTGTTGTGAACGGTCATTGAATAGTCAATGGAACTGAATGGTTAATGGTTGATGATGGTCAATCTTGATGATTTAAAGTGGTTCATGGTGATTACGCAAATAAGGCATCGATCCCCTGTAGATTCACACTCACCAAAACCAGGAGAGCATTAGTGCAACACTCGGAAGACCAAAATCCCAAGTGAAATGCCTGGACGAATATGTGCGATTGCCTCATCCCAAAGTTGTCCTGCTTGGTGATATCTCAGTTGAGCCATGCTGAAAACTCTGATGGATTTCAAGGTCGTAAGGAACTGCTTACGCACATGCTTACGCACTGCTTACGCGACTGTGTGTTTTGCTTACGCGGGGTCATGTGTAGCAAGATTGCTTACGCAGAGCTTACGCGAGGGATGTTTTGCTGATTTCCTTGTGATTTGCACAGCAATTGCTTACGCGCAACGTTTTTTTTGATGTTCTCAGTAATTATATTGGCTACTAACATCTACCGAGTTGCTTACGCGGAGCAACTTCACTCAAACTTGCTTACGCGGCCTTACGCCGCTGCAGCTTTTGCTTACGCGAAGGCTCCTTATGACTTGGTTCTTACTTCACAATTCATGGGAGGTTTTTAGCGCAGCTCAGTTGTCATCCCCGACATCGTGAATTGTGAGAACCCGAATTTAGTACAGCCGCCGGTAATCGAACAAACTGACAGCCAGACACCGTTGGAAAAAGCTGTGGCAAATTGTGACATGGTGGTTTCTCAAGCCAAAGGGAACCCCCAGAATGGTGGGTTTACTACTATAAATGACTATAAATGGATGATTGGGGGGTAGCCCTATTCTGAGAAACACCCATATTGTACACTGACTCAAACAGCCAGACATATAGGCCCTCCGACTGGCAAACAGACTGACTTGGATTCGATTGGATTGAGGTGATACAAGTGCAGATCAGTCGATTCTCAGGGAAGAATCATATTTCCAAGAACCTTCAGCTTTGATTGGTCACCTGGTCCAGGATCGCATCCCCTGGCCTCGCCACTGGCAACTGTTCATGACCAACCATTCACCATCACTAGCCCCTGGTTGACCGTTACTTAACCAATATTCTATGGTTAATCACGCTTTCACTATTTATGTTGACTATGGTTAGTTAAGCATTTACCTGTTATTGTTGGCCATCATGACCTGGGACCAATTGACCATTAACCATTAACCACCCTGAACCAGCATTCATCATCAATCAGCTTGCGAAAGCTCCTGCCCAGCCCTGCCCAGCCCTGCCCCCCCTTGCCGGCCGGTTTTCATGGCACCTCTGGTAGGCTGCTCGCCAACATGACTCGGATGGCCTTCCATGCCATGGGGCTGAAAGTAGAATCTGTTGTCCATGACCGCGGTTTCCCCCAGCAACTCGGGGTCCAGAAGAGGATCCATTATTGAATCTTGAGGCAAAGAACCTTGATTGGCTCGATTGGCCATGACTAAGTAAACAAGTGTTTCGATTGATCATGGTTAATGGTGGGTAGTAGTGATTTGTTCTGGTTGACAACTGTTCATAATTCATCTTAAACCAAACATGCACCACGAGCATAGTCCAGTTCATGCGAGCCTTCCAGGGCATTCCCTTTGAGATGCTCAGGGTTGTTGGTGAGACGCTCGACCTGCTCTAATATCCGTGTTTTCGTCGGTTGCATATGGGTGTTTCTCAGCCGTTGGGAACAAAATGGTTGACTTGTTGCTATACATGGTTAATAGCCAATACGTATGAAGGATGATAACTGGGGGTACATCGTGGCTATCAGTTTGTCCAAGTCGCCACGGTGTACCCCCGAGTCGTTGGTGGTTTTCCTATTGATATACTGCAACTATTTGGCCATGAACTTGGATGGTTAGTACCACCATGGGTATGGACAAACCCAAATAGTGAAGCCTTCAAATCGATGTTGTCCTTGCTAGATATGATCGCTGAAGAGTTTGTGTGATATCCCAATCTATCCGCCAAATTAGGTTTGTTTAATGCAATAGGGGTTACCTTCTGTTGCCATCCCCCAAGATATGATCGTTTAGCAGCAATATTTGGCAATGTACCACTTCAGAAAAGCATTTTTGTCTGCTGGTTACTGTTGGTTCGAAGTCTTACCCATGATTCAAGATGGTTGGCAATGATTCATGATTGATAATGATGAATAATGATCATAAAACAAAGGTTTTTCCAGAACGTGACCCGCAGCTGTCAGGTATCAACCATGATCGACCTTATCAAAATTCCAATCGTCGTTATATTTATTGATCGTGTTCCTTTTCGTTTTTCCAGTATGATCCCTGTTTGTCCATTAATCATCCAGAACCCATCAACGCCTCTTACCAACCTCACCCGATCCATTTCCACCTCAGCGAGACGATCCACTCCACGTTGGCTGGCAGCCGTGGGCCTCAAGTCTGGAGCTGTGGTCGACAGCAATGGGTTTGTCCACTCATGGTGGACCTACTAACCATCCAAGAACCGTTGGTAATAGGGAAACCACCTGTGACTTGGGGGTACACAATGGCGACTCGGACAATTTCGCGATCAAACTTCTAAAACGCCAAGCTGGAATAAAAATGATAACTGCCGGTGCGAAAACGACTTCCCTGCGGTAAGACTTGACCCTGCTAGCCTGCCAGTAGCAGCAATGACGAGAAAAAGATTTGGTCATTGTGGGGATGTCACCAAATCGGGGATGCCCATGGGTACCCCTAAGCCATCCAAATTCTGAGGCACAGCACTTATCCACAGGCCCTTGCAAGTGGAGGAATTTAGTGCACCCAACTTTCAGGTCCACCCACTGCAAAGCTCCACTCAGATTCCCAGCATGATTTGCGAAATCAGTTCCTGGCACCAATGTCAACCAGCATCAGTGGCTGACAACACCACGGGTGTTCTGAACGAAGAGAAAAGGACACAGATCAGCGCAACGGATCTGCAAATGACAGTGATCTGAATTGACACACCATTGAGTGCACAGGCAAACTGCAGCCATAGACCCAATTGTCAGGGCTATCCAGGCAATCAAGAAAATGACCTTTAGATGTTCTTTCTCGATATGGTCGTGCCTGTTGTAGAAGGGGAAAATGAAACCGAGTGGCAACGCGACAAAAAAAAATGTAAACACAAAGGAGTTGGTGATCAAGCATCTATTCATGTCGTATTCCTTCCCCAGCAAACAAATGCGAGATGACAGAAAAGCATGAAAGACCACCATGAAACCCACAGTGCATGCCAAGGAGATACTTGACGACAGAAGGAGCGACTGTGCAATTGGGAGAATCGATTCATCCGGGCAGGTGTGATAGTACCTGCGGCTGTAAGTGCCATCGCTCCGATAAATATCATCATAGCACCTGTTGAGGCCAAATTGGTTGATTCCATCAGGGCGAAAACCAACGCCTTGACCTTCCACCAAGGGAGCGACATGTCCCAACTCTAATTTTTGCCCTTGAGATGCCTTGAGTTTGAGGCCTTGCGGCTTCCCAAGGTATGGGTAAACACATCAAATTGGATGAAATCATCTAACCCCTGCCACATCTCTGGTTTGAAACCTCTTATCTTCTCAGGTCCCATCAGTTGTATTTATAGTTCCAACATGCTGTAAAGCTCCACCACCCAATTCGATCCAATTCTATGATAATTTTCAATGGTGACTCTGTAGGAGAGGTCCTCGTACTAGGTCTCTGTAGACGCTCTCCGTAGGATATTCTTTTACAAGGCCTCTGCACAAGGACTCCACACGAGGCCGCTTATATACACAGATCCCTTCAGAAGGTCTGTATTGAATATTTATTGGCCAAAGCATGTTGAGGGGTCTTCAAACATCTTTCAACTCTATAGGAGGCGTCTTAGATCACTGAACGAGAACTCTATACAAGATCCCTGCAGAAGCCACCTGTAAAAGCTCTCTTTCTTGGACCACTGTAGATACTGTCGGACATCCTTCAATCGATTCTCCCCAGATTTCCCACGTGCACAACCCCTTGCCAGCACGTCACGGCCACCTGGACCTCTTCTTCCAGGCATTCGCCCTTGAAAGTGGGCGGCAGGATTGGAACCTGCCAGGCATGTCCCGACCACAGAGGCTGAGTGACCCCAGGGACCCTAGGGGACCCCAGGTTGAACCTGCAAAACATAAGTGGTTGATTCCCCTAGCAATGATGTTTCCCTACGAAAAAGTTGCTTTTTTGGGGCAATCAAACATCAATCTCTGGTCGTCTCGGGTACTTGGCGAATAACAACTTGCCACTAGCCGTGCTCGGAATCTTCAGCGCACACACGTCGCACCCGGTGATTTGGTGTCTGGATGGACCAAAATGACAGAACACTGAGCAACTCACTGTAGACTATAGATCAACATTCCACCAGCTGCAACTGCGCACAAAAACCAAAAAGAGCTGCCCGCAGCAAAGGGCTGGGGAGCCGAACGGAAGGAGGCTGGGCGGCAGAATCCACATGGGTACCCTCGTTCAGAGGCTTCCTGGCCGAGTTTCCCACTGGGCCACAGGAGAAAAGCTGAAGTTGATGTCTGTTCGAGCTCAAGACTGGAGACGAAAGCTTGAGGCTGTAGCAATCGTCCGAAACATGGGTTTGGCTCAAGATTCACAATAAAAGCACGCCCCTGGCAATGTTTGGCCGGCAATCTGTAGGATTTCAGGGTTTTCAATGGTATGACCATCCTCCAGGTGTTCCATGGTGAAACGACTGGAAAGTCACAGATTCAGAGTCAGCGACCAACAACACTAGCTGCCATCAATGACAATCAGTGATGGTTTTGTTTAGAACCACGGTTATTTACTGTATGATAATCTATCATCGTTGCTGGATTCTTACCTAGACGACCCTGGAAAGGCTCTGCTTTCTATGACCATCCCGGCAATACTAGAATCAAAAGAAAGCCTGGTTAGTAGAGAAAAGAAATCCATACAATTTGGGGGGACGGGGTTCTGTCATATATCAGGGGAAAAGTTTCAAATGAAATTGACTAGTCTCGGGTGATCCGTTTGCCCCACAGCCATATGCGTCCGAAAGTTGAAAAGGGTCGCAACTTGAGATAACGACTCTTGCAGCACCCAATTCGTGGAAACCAGATCTTCCCGTCAAAAAGATTAGATTTACCTGAAAACAGCGAGGCAACCTGCCATTGTGGGGATGTGTGCACTGGAGCCACTTAAGACTGCCTTTGGAAGGCGTTTCTGATTGCAGGTTGGAAAAGCTTTCCCCAAAAATCGCAACTGTGACAATTCCGTCGTTTCACCCCAGCCCAGCTAATGTTGAATGCAGTCAACCATCTCTGGAAAAGGTATCGAAAGATCTCTTTCATGTTCCTACTTTTCGTGGATTTGAGTGGCTGCCGTTGAATTCAAATAGAGACCTACCAACCCATGGCTACTGCACTGGAAGACTGCAGAGTCACTAGATGTTTGGTTCCTTTGGATGTTGGGCCACGATCAAATGGTCGATCCTTTTCCTACTGATCATATCAATTAATTGGCACAAACGGGTACTGCCATATTGGCAACTAAATGACTATTTAAGAGTTTAATCAGGAGGTAACAAGGTTTAATCACTTAGTACCAGCGGCCATTGAAAACCAATTAGCAACCATATTCCGTCAATTGCACTTGTAATTGGCCATCATATTCATATTTTGATATTAACCACATCCATGGCAGTTAACCATATAATGGCACTACAGCAGTATAATTCAACAAGCATGAATGATAACCACGTAACTTTTATAAGCGTGTATATATATAGGCGAAATTGGCACCATATTCCATAATCATCACCAATATATCGGCATAATCATCACCCTACTATAATCTACTATATGTATCCCTACTGCATGTATCAACCGCCATGAATCTCCACCGTCCATTTCGATCTGCCACGGCAGGGGTCACTTTCGCCCCTTCGCCACCGCTCCTTCCCGTGACCCGACTGCGCTTCGCCCTGGCGGCCTGCGTGCTGCTTGGGATCACAGGGAAAAACGCGGGAAAACTCGTGGGAAAATTCCATGGCAAATCCCCCGTGTGGCTGATGGAATGGTTGGTTTAGTGGTTTCATAGTGGGGAATCATGGTAATGCGACTCAGAATGGTTGAAATAAACCGGCGAATGGTTCGGAAGGGTTGAAAATCATTGATAACTGAACAGTACCATGGTGGATATTGACGGCTGAAAAAGTGGTGAATGATGATTGATAGTGGTTGATGGTGGCTGACAATGGTTCATCATGGTTGATAGCGGTCGATGGTCATCAAATAATGCTGGTTGGTTGATTTGTTGATGGTGGTTGATAACGACGCTCGGAACAAAGTACTGATCTTCATGATGATGACACTTGATTGTGATCATCAGTCACTTGCCATGGCTCACTTACGCTCTATGTATCATGAATAAGCTTAGTAATCATCGACCAGGGATGATCATGCTTTTGAATGCTGGTCATCAACAATTATGGTGATGCCACTGTCGACCAAATCTTTTTCCAAAGTGTCTAAAACCCATACAGATTATTATCCAAGTGAACAGGATCAAAAATCAACCGTGGAACTCACCAACTGGCACAACTCATCTACGACTGGTTTAGCTTCACAACCCCGTCCTACGTCTGCTGGAGACCATCACAACCCATGTAGGAAGCTTTCAGGTGTCCGGCGCTTCTCGTCTTCAGTGGTGCTCCGATGATTTTGGCTCAACAGCTGGTTCTGTCAATCATCAAAGACCACTACCATCATTATGAAATGGACAATCCACTATGAACCACTATCAGAAAATTGACTACCATGATCAGCCATCCATAAGCTATCATTAACCGCCATTGATCGCGATGTAAGCCCATGGTTAACGACTATTAACAAGCACTAATCACCTTACCACCATTAAGAATGTATTTTAACCACCATTCAAAAACCACCATTTAGCCAGTAGTAGCCACTACCCACCACTACCCACCACTATTAACAGCCACTATTAACCGCCACTGGTAATCACTATTAACAGCCACGATTTTTAACAACCACCATCACTGCACCTCACGAGGCTCTGCAACCTGGCGTCACGGTGCTGCGCGGTGCCAGGGGCACAATTGGGGGATGGCTCCAGGTTCCAAAGATGATAGGCTGGTGAAATGGTGACTGTATCATGGGTACATGGAAGGTCCTATGTATTCGTCAATCGATTTGGTGTTAGATAATTGTGACATACTGAGTTGCCATTAAACATGACGATCATTTCATGGTTCAATCGTTGCTATTCAATTGTCATAAAGATGACGGTTACAATCGATTATTGTGACAGATTGACCCAATACCGCTGGCGAACTAAAAAAACACAGCGGCGATTTATGATGGTTCATCATGAGCCGCTACACCGCGAAGGTTGGTACTGGAAAGCCAACACTTTTGTTGCCAGTTCATCCGCAAATCGGTGTTTGACATGGCTTGCCCGCCAAAACGTGCATCCAAAGGTGTCCTTTTTGTAGCTCTGGAAAGCGTTGCTAACAACTATTGACAAACTACTGACAAAGCTTTGCTGTCATCAACCACTACAGTATTAACCATCACTACCAACATGAAGACATCACTCACCATCAGCAACGATCATTCACCATCATTAAAAATCATGAGCCCCAAAGTTTAGAAGAGATATCCCAACGTAACAGCGGAGATCAAGACGTTGGCCTTCTCACCGGACGACTTCGAAAATTTCTTCCCTCCTGAGGCGAATCACCCCAAATGGGCATGCAATCTTAGCTGGTTGATAAATGATTAAGACCAAATTCGTCAACCAGCTTAGCTGGTTTGATCCTTGGCAGTCTACCCTTGTTGGATATTTTTACCATCTGGCAAATTAACCTGGAAAGCTCGCCACCTAAAACTGGTGATTGTTGACGCAAGCAAGTTGGTTTCCTACAGTGTAATGCTTGGAGAAGCTTTAATCATCTCGCTTTTCCACCAAGAACAGGCAGAGGGACTTGGTTGCTAGCAACCAACCACATAATATCACACACACATAAAAAACAAAGATATATGTATGTTTATTTCTATCTATCTATCTATCTATCTATCCATCCATCCATCCATCCATCCATCCATCCATCCATCCATCCATCCATCCATCCATCCATCTAGCTCCGAGCACAAGGGCTTGGACTTGGAACATAAATCAAAGATGACAAAAAATCCGAAGGGTTCCTTTGATTCCAAAGCACCTGGCCACTGCTTGGTCTAACAGGAAAAATCCCGTTGCCCCCTCTGGCTATGATGAGACGAAGCAGTTCGGGGCTGGGGATGGCCTCACAAATGAATGCCAATGGCCCGTCGTCCAATCCTCGGCAGTTTCCAGCCCATTTTGTGGAGCTCTGCGTTGTAGCTGGATTTAGGATTCATGGGATCACCACTAGCCAGCTCTTCAAAGACATCTGTACTATATATGTCCATCGCATTGTTCCTTGTATTGGACAGCTTTGCCCCTGACTAACATGGACCTTTGTCGCAACTATTGTTTGTCCCTGGTAAGTAGTGTCCCGATTGCTGCTGATTGGCCCCACAATCCAGTCCCACCTGGTGGTAGTACAATGGAGCGCTGCAAGGTTTGTACCTCTGCCGGTGCTACGGGAGTGATGTTCCCTGCAGTTTATGGTCAATTCATGCTTTATTTGTTGACTGACGGTGGACTGATGGTTGACGAATGGATAGTGAATGGCTAATTGATGGTTCATAAGAAGTAATAATGCTTGTTTGTCATTGATGGCCCGTACTGGTTAGTACCGATTGTCAATCATGTTTGGTACTGGTTGTTTATCATGGCTACTGGCTCATGTTTGATCACCCACAAGTTGGTGAGGCCAAAGCATCGAACTCAAGCCATGAATGTGCACCTATATGAGCAGTTGACTAGATTATGGTTCGAACCGAATACTGTAATTTTCGGGCAAGAAACCAAGTCGCTCTAAATGCTTGAATACCCAATGTGTACAGAACCATCTCGTTCGTACAAACGGCATATCTCAGATGAGACTTGCTAGAACTATAGACTATTGTTGTCTTGTAAAGAGAAACATGAGTGTCAGTGGCAACAATAGGCGGTCAGAACAATTTCTCCACTGGTATAAGAAACGCTGCAATGAATTTGAGGTGGGCAAGGTCAGCAATCTATGGGCTTTCTTCTCAGCGGAGAATAGCATTCCATCAGGCTGACATCGGCCATGGCCTGGTCTGGCTACCTGGCCTGGTCGTTCAGTACTCCTTTTTGGTACTCGTTCTGGACTCGTTCTGGGACGTGGTGTGTCCCTTTGAAGCTGGCATGGTTTTGGCACTTGTATTAGTGACAGACCTACTCGTTTTACATGTTGAAAAGTACATCAATCCAAAAAACGGTACCCGTTTTAGTGTCTGACCTACTCGTTTTTCATACCGAACACAGCATTCCCACAAGTTTCGCAGTATCAAAAGATAACTGTTTCACTGTTCATTAGTCGTCTGCACATGTTTACGTATACATATATACATACTTACATGTTTATACCAATAACATCGGACAAATGTACTAAGCACATGTTTTACTTTTTACAAATACAGATCTATGATCACATAATGTCCAGAACTGCCACCCTACCGTAGTTCGCCGCCGCTCGCCCAAGCTCGCCCTCGCCGCGGCTCACTATGTAGTAGCACAGGGCGCCCAGCACCGCGAAGACCAGTTGCGTCAAGTCCAAGGGGACCTGTGGCGCCACGGCGATGCTTCGCCCAGTTGGTGAACTCAAATGCTGAATGGTTTGATTTATAGAGGATTATCATGGTTAATAAGGGGATTGATTTACTGGTTCTATAGGGAAGCATCATGCTTAATAATGATTATAGTAATAGGTATATTGAAGTGTAGTGGTATGGTTTTATTTATGGGGGATTGATTATGATGGTTAATAAGGGATAAGCAACAACAACAATGATTAAACAACTAACATCAAATGCTTAGTTGCTGTTACAACCATTCATAATGGTTCATGATAAGGGAGACATGGGATTTTCTAGGGTTCACTAATGGTACAGGTAGAATTGTTGAAATAACATTAGAATCAATACTTGGGGTACAATCCACATTGAGGGGGATGTGACCCACATCCACAAGATGTAGTATATGACCAACATTGACTGGGATAATACTAAGTATACATACATCATATGGTGGTTTCTCAAAATTGGGAACCACCTATTCATGGTTGCGTCAGAAACTATAAATGATTAATATGGGATGACAACTGGGGGTACCCCTATGGCTCGAGAAACAACCAGTTGATGGTACTCAGGGTGGTTACTGTTTAATGTGTAACTACTGGTCAATCAAAATAGTTATAATCAAGAATCTGGTCAAACATCTTTGTGAAAACGGTTGTTGATGGTAAGAATCAATGGTTTACGATGACATGACAAAACTGTAATGGTTACGATGGTGAACGCGTATGGCTCTCATGACTACAATAATGGTCACAAGAATTATTACAGCCGTACTATATGGGTTACATTGTTACGTGCTAACGGTGATAAATTCAGTAGTTCACCAATGGTGGTGTTTTTCTACAATGCTTACAACAATGGTTGTACCGGTTTACTAATGCTTGACTAGCAGTAGTAGTAATGATGCTTAATTAATAGCCGTATCAGAATAGTCATACTGATACCTGCTGTCCATAAGGATTTAATAACGAGGATGGAAGCTTAAGAATGTTTAAGATTGGCGAACAATGGTTACCATCATGGCTCTAGTCAATCCCCACAGATTCAAGCCTGCATTGTTGGGTTTGGATATGGCAGGGGGGGGGGGGGCCACGTGGCCGCGAAAGCAACCGATGATTGGAATCACCGGCCGCATCAGCCTCGCGGTGTGAAACTGATTTCACACCGTTTCCACGTGCAGAAAAGGGCGTACTATGCTTGGTGAGCTCCCCTACACCAACGGCCGGTTGAGCATGGCAGACGTGGCATGCCTAGCAGCAGCGCTGCCACCAAGTGCCCGCTGCGGTTAGCCAAGTGACGATGGCGCACAGGGCCGAAATCACGAAGAGGATCAGCAGGTTGGAGTTGGAAGGCTGGGTCCTTGGCAGATGGTGAACAAATGATCAACCACTTGACCCAAACTGTGATGATGCTATAAATGTTGAAAGCAAGTATAGTGGCACTTGCTGTGAACAAATGATCACCAAGCTTAGTAAAATCTTCTGGTAACATTGTTATAAATGATGAAAGGTATCGAGAACAAATGGTGAACGAACGTGTAGTGATGCTTAGTGATGCTTAATGCTTGAGGATCAAGCGGCAAGGAGATGTCCCAACATGATGATGCCGGGATTGGAAGAAGTCTATGGAAAAATCTGTCGTCGTTGTTGAGAGTTTAGATGATTTCCCAGAATGGCTGACAACACCTCACACACCAGGTACACACTTTTTTGATACCCCTACTATCACCAAGCAAAAGGGGTTCTTGATGCTCGTCCCAAAACATTTCCCTCAAATGTTGGAACTAGCTTGTGGGCACATATGATTTCACCTGACCAAAAAGAGACAAATCAATGGCAAATGAATCATATATTTTGGAAACCGATTTAGGATTGATGGCACAGGCTGATTTATAGGGATGTTCATGATACACTAACCCAGCATTAACAATGATCAACCAGGGGTCAACAAGCCAAATATGCACTTCGGACAATACGAGCTAAGATGGTGCATGGAAGCAAATTACAAGTTTGCATTGCATTGCATTCATCATAGCAATATCAGCACTGCAACCATGGTCATCACCCCCTACTTGAAGCTTTACCAATATTGGCGATTATTTCATTCTTCTTGATCAACATCAATCATCAGAATTCATTGTTTCAGAACTCTGGATTCTCACTAATCCCCATGAATTCTGATCCCATGATTAATCACTAGAAATCATTTTTCACCATGACTCAAATCCATCTAAACCATCCTTTAGCGCGTGAATTCATCACTAATCATCCTTAACCATGAAAAATGTGTAAACTCTTCCTGGAAAACTAATTCATCACTAATCATCATAGCCTCCATTCGTTGAGATCATTTTGTTCACCACTTTGGATTGAGATCACTGCCACCCGACCCCCTACCCACGTCAACTGAAGGACCAGCTCTGCATGAAGCTAACCTTAGCCTGTCGCCGGCTGTCGCCGGCTGGCGCTAGTTGATTTCTGAGCACCATGGGGGACTTGTTTCATCACTGAGTGGTTAACCATGATAGGTTATTGATATTTGTGAAACAGATCATTGGTGATTGTTTGTTCATTATGTATTGGTGATGATTTAGTGACTAATCATGATCAACACTGCTGGATCATCAGTAATTGATAGGAATCAATGAATCAATCATCATTTAGCTTTTCATGTTAACCACTATGAGCAATCATGGTCTATCATGTTCAGATACTCGTCATTTTGTGATTACGCATCATCAATAATTAGTAGCAATGATCATACAATCATCACAGGTAGTAAGCAGCATGCTGCTAGTGGTAGCTGGTACAGTAGCTGAAAAAGATCAACCACAGTTCTTGATCAGCAAATATCAGCAGTGTCAAGGGTGATTCACTGCTGATGGTGATATTCCTTTCTGTACTTAGCACCACCCTTCACATGGACCCCGACGCAATGACTGTGGAAATGACGCTGCCAATGACAATGTCAACTATCATTATGAGGAGGAAGAGGAGAAACAAAAAGCAACAAAGCGATCAAGATTGGAAAACAAATCAGGATGGCGCTCATTTTGACAGCAAAGCTGATTCTGAAAATAGCAAAAGAATGCGGATACGGATTTCGATGATCATGATGCCCATGATGGCGACAGTAACCATCGAGACGAGGACAATGATAGCCATGAGGATGTTGATGACAGCGATGATTATCATGATTGTTGTGATGACAATCTGGCTATGGCGACCTCGAGGCCCATAAGGAGGATGACTGAGGAAAACAAGAATGATGAAGAATGAGAAGAGTGATGAAAAACGAAGAATGAGAATTACTAGCACATAAAGGAAGAGGACAATGAGGGAGAGGAGGACGAGGAAAATTTAGTGACGCCGACCTCGCAAAGCATAGATCTCCTGCGTAGCCTCTGAGATGAGAAGACACTTGGCTTCAGCTGATGGTCCTTGAACCATCTCAGCGACCCGTCCATTCGAAGATGCGTATGGACGGAAAATAGATGTCTTCACCCGACAAACTCTGAAGTCGACCCCTTGACCCAAGAAACACCTATCTATGTTCAGCCTTGTTCAGCCATAAAATGCCATAAGTATTTCTTCAGTGGTCATACTTACCATAGTTCAAGATCAGGCCCTCAGAATGGTGATCTTGCTCTTCCCATGCTGGTCCTGTTCACTCATGATTGGGCCAAACTATGTAGCTAAGGTAGACTTGATGTTGGGTTATGGTCGCCCCTGTTTTGATCATGAAAATTACCATGATGAAGAAAAGGATGATAATGATGATTGGGGTGGTGCTGGTTGTGCCAAGGACGGTGATGCAGTGAAGATCAACATGATCATGACACTGCGGAAAGCCCTGATGATGCGTTTCCCCAGGACCCAGCACACCACGCAGCCGCCTTTGACATGGATTGCATGGCTACACAGTGTAATGGATCTCCTGGAGAGCGGAGTCGAAATCACTGGCCAGTTCTGTCGGGGGTCAGCCATGCAATAGACTACTTCAGCGGTTTAACATAACAGGAGCTGAGGAGTGATGTCTGTACAGTGGCCATCTCAGCATCAGTTTGCACATATAGATGTGCATGGATGTATTTACGTATGTATGCATATAGGTAGGTTGGCAGGCAGGTAAGCATACATCGTTTCCATGACGAAACATGCCCGTTTGGTAGTGGTTTTGCGTACATGGGCTGTGCTGCGTACTACATATCAAAGCGCATATCATCGCCAATGCTGCTTCCACCAATGCTTTCATAGGGTACCCACCGAGCCCTAGCTTTGATCCATATCCTTGTCATTTCTTGGTCACACCCCCAGTCTGGAATATCATTGTTTGAACATGTCTCAGCGCCTGCAAGATTTCCGTGGAGATACACCCATTTTGCATTGCTACATCATTTTGAACTGCTACTGATCCACCCTAATTTTGTCTCCACGGATACATCATCCATGATAGGTAACATCATCAGGATTCTCTGCTACCGATTCATCACGACCTTGATGGAACTTGGATGGTTGCTTCTCTTTTTTTTCTCTGTCAAGTACCTTGGATTCTCTGCTCTTTCGGCATTGTTGCTGACATATTTATATATATATATACATACAGCGTTCATGTGTATATATATATAAATAAATAAATAAATAAATATATGTATATATATATATATATATAGATATATACGCATATTCCACAAAATCAGTTCTGTACCATATTCCCCAAAATTGCCAATGATCAGCAATGATCAGCAATTCTCACTTCGTGTTGGTTGCTTCTATTTCGTTTGTTTCTTCATCACTGCATAGCATCCACTGGCTGGTGCTGGGCCCCCGCACAAAATAGGTCGCAAGTATTCGATCTCGAGCGCTGCTGGAGAGCAATTCCTCGAGGGCAGCAACGGGGCTAGGGAACGTGTCAATAAAAAAGCTGGTGATTTCTGAGAACTAGGGAGACGGAGACGTGTCAATGAAAAAGCTGGTGATTTCTGAAAAAGATCAGAGAAAATGCAAAAAGGAACAAGATCTATTGCATGGAAGTGTTGGTCAAAAGTTGTCTCAAACACATGGCGACAAAGAACCCCTGGGCGGCCGGTCCATGTTTGGAATTTGTTGTCTGAAAGTATCCCGGCGGGGGTCCCCCAGGACGGCAAGTGTCATGAATGGATATTCAGCCAAGCGTCAAAATCAACAAACAAAAATGATGCAGATGGATATGGCTATGGGTCAGAAGCATACATAAATGGGTTGGTGAACATCCCAACAACGACTAGTTTGCTCAATCATGGGATGTTCAACAGAGGTAGATGGTATTGACCCACAGCCATATGGCTACAAATGCTTTCTTGTGATTTTTTCCCTACTATTTTTGGTGGTATGTGTTGCATTGACCCATACCCACATTCTTTCCATCTTGCCGTGCCATGGGATGAACAGTGGAAACACATCATGCAGTATTTCACCAAACAATATGCAGAAGGACGCACTGACCGACAATGTGAAAACTGACTCTGGCAAGACCCATTTATCATCATTTATCCGTGAAGCGAATGGTTCAAAACCATACATCTGAGATATGTCAACATTTATGAGGGGTTTAAGGAGGTGCTTGTGGTTCCAATGGAGCTCCCCCAGCGAGACTACGTGATAACTAGCAGTTTCGCCGGCAATGGGCTCCTGACACAACTTCCTGGCTCGAATAGACAAGAACTTCCCCAAAGTGGGTACCTTCCCCAGGCTACACTCCACCAAACTACATCTTCAAGCCATGAAGCTAAACCCGTGCCTATCAACCAGTAGGTGTCTTGGAGCATGGACGTTTCACACCCACCTCATCCCAAACCGCGGTAAGCAGCGAATCAGGTCGGTGGTCCTTCAGCAAATAGTGGTCTTACTGTAACTGGCGCGAGTATTGAGAGTGTTCTGAGCCACAACCGCCGGCCGCAGCGAGGTCAGCAATGCTTGTCGCGACCACGGGAGGGGATCGAAGAGGGCCACTCAGCTGGTGAATTCACGAGTTGCATCACTGCTGGATTTGAGGCCTTACTAAGTAATGCCCAACTTGGGAATATTGGCACCATTGCTGTTGTAATTCATCGTTTTTCTTGGGCTGGCCCTGCAGGGCAGCCTTCCTATGTGACTACTTGAAAGGCTCCCATTGCATTCGAAATCTTTGCGGGTCAATGAGAATGACACGCAAGTGATGATGGATTGCAGTGCCCGACAAGCCCAATGCTTTCCATCCCCTGGGAATTTGATCGGCGCTGCAGCGTAGCCAAAGAAAAATAGGGGTGGTCTCGGAAGATCTGAACAACCTGATCCCGCCCACCACCTGAAAATGATCCAGTCAATAGTATTCAAAAGTATCATGAAGATATGGTGTAAGCACTTAGAGTATACCATATTCACAAAAACTTGCCTGACTTCCTACAGACGTCTATCAACTGTCCAGTTTGAAGGTCAGTCCACTGTGGAGGTCACTCTACTTTGAAGGTCAGCCACACAAGTGTGGCCTCAGCTGCCTCTCACTGTTTCCCGGGTCCTTACGGTTCCAGTCTCTGACCTCCTGGATGACCAGCTCGTTCACTTCGTACATGGCCTGACTCTACGGCTCGTCAACCCTCAGCTGTCCTGGTTGGGGGTATGAACTAGCCATGAGAGTCAAAAACCATACACCAGAAGGATACTATAGGGATGCCATGGTGAACCAGCTGCTACCCTTTAGCATCGGAGTATGGAAAAGATTGGTTGACCAGCGATGCTCTACCCATCTGGTCGCTTAACAACCAGCATCAAGGACTTGCTGGTGCACGAAGTCACCCAGCCCGGTACAGTCAGTCCTCACTTGATGTACACTTGCAGCAGCCTACGCTAGAGTTGTAGGTCTCTCAATTGCTTGCAAGACATGAAAGTGGGGCTACCAACGCGAGTTGAATAAGGCCATGTCCCAAGTGGAATCTCGCTGCAGCAACGGACAGAGTCCCTTATAAACAGCAGCCCAGGTGGGCTTCCACTGCGTTGCCAACTGACTGAGGCTCAGGGCCAGAGAGTTTGTACGGGAGGGTCCTACCACCAATACCGGCTCTCTCCCACAAAAACGCGCAAAACCGTTCATCTGTAACCTGGGGACATGAATTTTGGGACACTGGCCAAGTATCCACCGAGTATCCACCAGGTATCCAGCAGGTATCCACCAGGTATCCACCAGGTATCCACCAGGTATCCACCAGGTATCCACCACTCATCCTCTTCCAGATCCAGGTCCCGCACCATGTGTCTGTACGTGTTCCAAAGTTCATCTGCCTCTTCACCCAGGACGACACGCCTGGAGACTGCTGGATGTCATTCAAGCCACACTCCCACGTTGAGAGAGGCAGTGCAAAATTGGACACCGAAATTGCTGAGCACTCCAAGAAGCACTTTGGTTACAAAAATGACTCAAAAATACTCAAAACGGTCGCAAATTGAAGAGGTAATGGTACAGTACAATGGGATGAGTGATGAGTCTGGATGTGGGGATCGAGGAACCGGTCTGTTCTCAATACAAAGAAGGCTCCATCCGGGCAATGAAACAAGACCCAAGGTTGAACAACTATCTCTCAAAGCTAGGTCAGAACACTGTGCAGCTTGCAGGCCAACTCTTCCAAATATCTTGGAGGGCCGACCTGCTTAGTTTGGAAATCTGTTCGGCAAAGACGGCAACTAACGACTTTGGAAGACCGTGGACTTGTGACCCCCTATGTTGCTGGGGGCCTTCCCCTGCTGGTTGCTTTGCTGTCACAGCTCGCAGAGCACATCCCCAATGATGTTACGACGGAGCTGCGATCGACGTCACGAGGTGCAGATCAACAACAATGGGGGCTCTGACGCTTCACACTTTTCTCCATGATTTTGATTTACATCATCTACTACTACAACATGCATCATCGACGATGGACGAGAATAAAGACTAGCGTTTCAATCTGCTTATCACAATCCAAGAAGCCATGATCACCCAAGCTATTTTTGTCAATGGCAGGTCCAGCAGTCAAGCAAACCACAAATAACTTGTTTGGCGATCCCATTGAATAGGTATGTTTCACCAAAAATCGAAAATTGGGTGAATTAGTGATCCAGCAGTTATTGTTGTAGATCGTCCCATCCAATTGTCCATGCTTTGGGCGGTGATTTCCCCCCAAAATCATGAACTGTAACAGTTCACCATTAACATTAGTAATTAGTAGTGAACCCGTAGATGACCAGTAGTTAATCAGCTAGTTAAGCAATACAGCTCTTAATCAGCTACTTAACCAATAGCTAACCATTGACACTAGTAGTCAAGCAGTAGTTAACCAGCAGTTAATCAGCCAATTAACCAGTAATTAAGCACATAAATCATTTATGTGCACAATTATGTACATAAATAGCTGAATGGTTAAATAATTACTACTTATGTACATAAACAATTAACCAGCAGCAGAATCACTGACTATTGTTACATAAATCATACTATTTATAATATTAGTGTTCTAAGTAATTGCTATTACCTAATTATACTATCATTACAATATGGTCATCCTATGTTGACCTAGCTAATCATTGTGGTAGTATTAGCTGCCTATGTTGTTATTACAATCACCCCTATTATCCAGTAGCTAATCATTAAGAACACAGGCGGTGCTGAACATTGTCACGGCTCGCGACGGCCACCTGGCAGCGCCGCTTCCATCGCTCCTGGCTGCTTCAACCGCCGGTCAGAACGGGTGCCCGTTGTAGTGGTTGATACTGGTGGAGTACTTCGGTTCATGATGGGTAGACAATGATGCTATACTGAATCATGCAACTATCAATTACTATGGCGAATCATGTATGCATGTAAAGCGCATCAAAACCAGGGACTTCTCAGCAGCATGTCTGTTGAACGTCACTCCTGTCGGTAAAGGTGAATCTGCTCTCAGTCAGATTGGCACCATCCTGTCACCGGCAAAGAAGACTGGCGGCATCATCGTTGAAGTCTCATGAGTTGGAAAAACAAATGGTTAAAGTGTGCTATGTACTGGTAACGTCTATTGACAATCATTTTGGGTTGCTATCATTGGGTGTATCACACCATTCATTGCAACAGTCCGCAGAACCATAAAACTTTTGGGTGGTCTGTGGCATGATCTACGAGTTCTTGTTCTTGTCCATCTTGTGCCACTGATGATCAAGCACCGCGCTCCCGAGACCGAGAATCAACCCCATCCAGATGTGGTATACAAAAATCAGTACTGTACAGTCTGGAAAGTTTCCAATATCATCAACTGACTGGTTACCCTACACTAATTCACAAATCACTCATTGCAGTGATATGGTATCAACAAATCATCAGCCATTTCGCGAGTCGTACACAATGAGCTTTTGCTTCAAGAAACCCCTCCCATGGCTATGCAGGTCCGCTGCCTTACCCAGCAGGTCAAACATCAAGGCCTGGTAGCAGGCAAGATTTACCCAACATCGATCTATATCGGCCAATCACGTGGATTGGGTTGCTTATGGCCCAATTGTTCACCAATCTTGGCTGGTTAAATATTTCTGAATCACAATTTATATCAATTGATTGGTTCACATGAACCGGTATTTAAGGGTTTGTCCATAAATGATGGTACCTACTAACCATCCGATAACAAGGATAAGTGGAGAGACCACCAGCTGTGAAGGTACCCTTGGCTGTTCACATCCGCTAGATGACCAGACTAGTCAAGCTCGAGTGCTGTTCACCTACCCGTTCGTGGGTAGGTCAAGATTGACCCATCCCGATATCAATGTGTCACCAAAACTGGTGTACACGTGTAAGCCAAAAATTTGACGACTTATGACGACTTCCATTACTGAAAAGCTACCACGGTTTACGTTCAGCGGCATCAGCTAATGTCTGGACTTCTCGGACCGCGGAAGTTCAAGTTCGCAGTGCTGACCAAAGCCACACAAGGAGGGTAAATGTGTTGGTAGATACTGAAGTCAGAACGCCTTGGAATAGCCGCCATAATCCCCCAGCAATGTATAAACCTCTCTTTGTCCTCATCCTCCAGGGAAAAACAATTACCTGTACGCTGAGTACATGTCCACTGGCAATCACACAGAATGTGTGTATACTCGGTAAATCAAGAGTTCCTTCCACAGAAACTAGGTTCATTGCCAGTAAGAATGAGCGTGTCTCTACTGGATATCAATTTCTCAGCTCGAAAAAAACTGCTAGAAATATTCCGGATATCAATTTTTCAGCTGAGTTGTAGGGATATCAATCTCCCAGTTCAAAACCTTCCTTTTTCTGAACTCTTTGCGCTTGAACTGTGCTTTTAGAACCGACCGAGCTGGGCATTTCTAGGAGGCTCAGAGTCAAAGTACTACAGTAGTTCGTATGAAATCATCGATGATGAGGTGCTATGAGAGGAGCCATCAATTTGTTGTTGGGTAACAATCATGGCCATGGTTGAGATCATTTATGTTTCATCACGTTTTACGAACATTCTCATTTTTTCGGTAACTTATTGACATACCTTTTCACTAATCTCATCATCATCTTTACATGTCATGTGAGATCCGGCAGCTCATGTGCTGGTTTATGAACAGCTGGGTCTGCCACCGTGATCATCCTTTACTGTTGGATCTATCATCAAGCGTTATTAGGAACATAAGATCATGATAGATCATGGGTAATTAGCATGTTTTAGCAGTGTTGGATTATCCCACCCCATGGAATTGGACCACTGCGCATGTCGGTGGTTTCTGGTAGTCCCCAAAGAACCAATTCGAAAAATGATCGAGTCTGCGGATGTGTTTCAAGCCAAGTGGGTGTTTCTCAAAATAGGGGTACCCCTAAATCATCCATTAATAGTCATTTATAGTAATAAACCAACCACTTTTGGGGGTCCCCTATTTTGAGAAACCACCAAGTGGATAGAAGGGCTCTGCAGAAAGTGGTTGGTTCAATTGGTTCGTACTTGACTAAGCAGTCTATAGCAATGAAAACTGATACTCCTTGAGAGGCAAGAAACTAATCTATGGTTTTGTATAATAGCAACGAATCATGGTAGCTAGGGGTTACCACCAATTAAAACACAATCGAACCAATGGACCAAAATCAACTGCATGCAAATCATCCTGCGGGCATTGGGACACTGCTGCCACCCGTGATCCTGAACATCCGCCGCGGATCGCCGCGGCATTTTGACAGAAACGCTGCCAGGTCATTTCCAACCACACCACGGTGATTTTAAATCGCAGTGGTGGGAGCATTGCATGAGGATGGCTCAAAATCGACCGAGCAACGATCAGGGTGACTTGGGCCACCATGACTCCTATGTATAGACACATGGACTGGCTCAAGCCACCAAGCATCCAAAAAAATGGATAGGTGAGCATCCCATCAGAGATCGACTAGTTTGGTCAATTTGGGGGGTCTTCACCTGGGGTAAAGGGTATTCACCCTCAGATATATGTTCATAATAATCTAAGTTTATGCAAATAAGGACGCATACACGCTAGCAGGCAAACGGCAAACGGACGGACAAATGGACAAACAGAAATGAATACATCAGCTACACCCACCTTACACTACACTACATTGCATTGCATTACATTGCCGTACATGATAGTGCATTACACTACTTGGCATGGCATGGTGTTTAAATTATATATATATATACATTCCATACACATTGACTTACATAGCATACACTACATTTATTTACATAAGGCATCATAGGGCAACAGGACGTAGCACCACGCAACATCATAGTACACCACATTGCATCATGTCACATCACATGGCATCGCATAGATTGTGCCACGGTATGCTATGTTATGTTCCATGACATTCCATGGATGACAAACATTGGGTACAAGCATATGCGGCGTGGAAACAACAGAGCATGACATAACAACATTACATCTGTGCTCACAATTACATTGCAGATTGTTGCCTTACAGATCCTTGCAGTATGTGCATGCATTGCATAAATTTTCACTCCATGACATTACATCTTGTTACGCTACATGGCACTCTGGTAACCCAACATAGCGGGCTGGACAATGTCCATTTAGACATATCAACCATTCATGAATTGACCTATCTGGAAAACGCTGGCTTGGATGTACCACTAGGTAAACCGTCTAGAAGTGGTTCCATACCAGAGGGTAGACTGTGCCATCGAAAGACTTTTGAAAGATTGCACTTCCGGGTTGGCCTAGGCCTCCCAAGGCATACCTGGCAAGGATAGGTTTCCCTCGTAGTGCCCGTCATTTTGCCATGCTTTTGGGTGCGCCCCAGTTGTGTTGTACCCCAGGGAAGGGACTACCCCATATCATCCCGGATGTCGGTGTGTTCATCCCAATTTGATCCTTGACGATTTTGAGCCATGGCTACATGATGGTCTAGCTATGGTACTGTCTGCTGCAGCTGTGAACTGGCATTCACTGAGTTCACTTCGCACTGCTGTGGAATGCTTTGAGTTTTATCTTTTTCTAGTGGCATGAAATCAATCACGTTTACAAGCGGGCTTCTTTGTGAGCGAAACATGATGAAACAAACTCGGCCGGAACACAGAAAACCTGAAAACATCAGGTTTTGGAAAGATGTTTACATGTTTAAGAATGCTTTTTAAACAAGCGACAGCAAGTGGTGAAAGAAAATGCTTTGGTCGTTGATTTGGCACTTCATCTTGCCTACTGAGAGAGTGCTCAGAAGTCTCGGGCACAGGCAGTGGAAGAGTCGAAGCCACATAAACCTGATCCATTTTGAGCTATAACCGCGGCCGATAAGTGTGTATCGAATCCAATCTAATGATGCCACTATGTCGCGCATTTGAGTATAACTATTTGTACGTGGATGAATGCGATATTATGCGATACGTGGATATGTGTAAATGCATCCCATGCACATCAACCCTATATGTAGGGATGATAAAGAGGACGCAAAGGATCTTGAGGACAACAGTTGGGGTCATGATGATGGAATTTGGTTAAACCCCCACATCACTTAAATGGTGATCAATGGTGGATAGCGATAGGTGATATGATGGTTTTTCATCCATGGTTCAAGACAAAGGTAGGAAAAAGAACCAGAATCGCACCCTGGTTTCAGGTTCTCTATCACTTTTCTGTGTTTGAAGCATTACTGCTGTTGAGTCATCTCATA
>VSDK01020467.1:188066-208262 GCA_009767595.1 Symbiodinium kawagutii
TTCCTGCTGTTGAGTCATCTCATAGGCTCTCATCGATGTAGAAATGGAATCTTCCAGTTTTGTTGGGATCTGAAGAGTGCGAGTTTCCCATTGCAGGTGTCTTCTTGACGGATTACTTCAAAACGTTCAGCAGTTCACGCAAGCTGCAGCTGGGACGAAGCGAAACAGGCCGAAAGGCCTTCGGGTTCGATTCCGCCTTCCCACTGACCGCATTTAAAAAAGAAGGACGCTCAGCCAGCGAGTGCTTCTACACTGAATGCCTGGTCACTTGTTAATCCTGCATATATCCATGGATATCCTGAGTTTGCGGTACAGTCGGTGGATTCTGAATCCAAATACATGCCTCGTTACGTCTACTCTACGTACTTATAGTTTTAGAAGCTGAAACCAAGGGTGCAACAATCTGGGACACAACAAATCATTAGTGCGGCGTTATCCAACCAATCTGTCCAGCTGGAAGGCGACAGCCATAGCAGAAATCTTGCTGCAGGATTAGTGGTTCCCCCCAGCGTCACCATGGCTTCGCTGCAATCAATTCGTGGCTGGTCGCCCTGGGGCATGCGGCCTTCAAAACGAGGAGCCATGCGCAAGTGCGCCCTGCCTAGGATGCCTTCTATGATCCCAAGAGAAAGTACCAGTGAGCCACTGATCATGTGGCTGTGACACTATCACCATTTGATTCCAGGTGTCTCTCTATCGTTCTATCGTTTCCCAGGTAGTATATATCTCTCCATCGTCACTGTTGCTTCAGTCCAAGCATCAGACCAGCAACGATACTCTGGCAGGTACGTGGTGTCATCAAATGCCACATGAACCCCCACACAACAACTAATAATATTGTACAAGATTCTGTGTACTCAATCGAAGTTGCTTAGTGATCCTCAATCACCAATTATGAGGATACAAGCAGCAAATCCGTGAGTTCTGTTCTGACAATCATTGGCAATGGGGATGCAACCAACAAGTGTCCCAATGATTGACAAAACAAAGAAATGGTGACAAGTGAACACTTTTATTGGCATGCCCATGGTCCAGGTATGTCTATCCCTAGCTGCAAGTTGACATCCCAAGCGCTTCCCTACAGACTACAATAGAGCACTTTTTGCTCCGTTCGATGCCCTACACTAGGCGGAACGGCAGTTCCAACCTTTCCTTGCCGTACTGATTGCGGAGTGAACTTTCTATGAATATGTGCGATTCGAAGTCGAAGTTCTTCGGATTGTCGGAAAGCAAAATTCATCGTTCGCAAACCATCTGAGCTCTCCTAGCTTCTGTGATGTCACAGAAAATTCAGTGCTGTCCAACCAAGTGACTTTCGCATCTCCACAGTCTTTCGGTATGAGTGGGTACGCATCAAACATCTGCATGACAACACTGATCCATTGTTTCCCGGTCGTAACCAACTCGCTGTTGTGTTCACTCAGCATCCAAGAGGTGGAACAGCACGGGGACGAATTGGATCCCCAAGCGAAGAATAATTTTCTGCAGAAAGATCTGAAACCATTCCTCGGAGCAGGCCCCCAGCCATTGCGAAAATTTGCCATGGAAAAGGTTCCAAAAAAATTTGAAGCCAAGTAGCCAAGCTGAAAAAAATCCAGGCATAAAGTTCTCAACTTACCAAGTGCCTTTTGCGTTTCAAGAGTTAGGTTTTTGCAGCAAAAGCCTTGTGTCGTTGTTGTTGCTTATCAGCATCAGTTACGTGACCATCATTTCACCTGATGATTGTCAAACGAGTAGGCTTACTGTGATAACTTTTGTTCAGGTATGTTAATCACTCTTATCACAACAAAAAATGATAAAATAGAATTAAGATAGAATTAAGCTTGCCCAGTGCGCCAATCATTCTTGACCAGAAGTTGTGATTGGTTGTTGCCAGGACCCCCACTAAGGGTACCCTCCGCTGTTACGAAACCTCCACGGGTGACTCCATGGAGATCCGCTGGTGGCGATGCTGTGGTCCCCGGCCAACGTCAAGCCGTGGCGAACGCGCACGCCTTGGCTTCGCGCAGATGGAGATGTGAAGGGAGTTCAAATAGGTAGATGGATAGATAGATAGGTAGGTAGACAGATGGATGGATAGATTCTGGGTAGGCAAGTAGGTAGATATTGGACATGTACAAAGATGATACATAATTCGTGGTAGATTGATGAACTTTACACATATATGATTGACTCATTGATGGATGTTTGTATGTATAAATATGTATTGCGTATATCTTTGCGGGTCTATTTGTTGGTTTTTCAAAATGCTCAGAGTGAACAGCCCAATTTTCGGATGTTCCCCATGCGTACTGAACAAACTGGGACCTGTGATGCCAGTTCAGTACAATCATAGATTCGTCGACGCATGTGGTACCATGTTGACAATTGAAATTCTGGCCAACGAGTTCTTACATTTTCTCGATATCTTCATTCCATACACCTTTATATACATGGGCGTATGCAAACATCTCTTGCATATGCACATATACAGTAATCATATATACATACATATTTATGCATGCCATCACGGCAACAAGAGCATACTGTATTTATGGATGTCCATCATTTAAGCCTTTTCTATACTTTCGCATGGTGCTGTAGGTCTCTGGTCTGAAAACAAAAGACAGGAAGATCCCTCACCCAATGCTGATGACGTGACTGAAAAACTCCAAACCAGCATGTCTGCGAACGGGTGGCTATCCATTCAAGTGATTTTGAAAGAAACTACACTACACATATGTACAAATATGTATATATATATATATATGCATACATTCACAATCATATGTACAATGTACATATTTCTACAATATGTAAAACAAGCCATACACGAGCTGGAAATTACGGACGCTGGCAATGCCAGCGAGAGCCGCAAAGATAAGCCGACTTTGGAGTGAGATCGGCGGGCAGACAAGACACCCATGTCGATTTGAAGCTGCAGAGTGTCTTCGAAGACATATTCGAACATGCCTCCAGCGACACAGCTGGGCATCTGTTTTCTCAGTCCCAAATGGAAAAATCTTTCAAGTTGGCAGGTGCTTCAAATGTTGACATTTGCACCTCCAAATGTTTCAGGATCTGGACTTTTGAAGTTGCCCAGCCGTATCAACAGGGAAATTACAGGGAAGATACGAGCCAGCTTGGGAAGGGCGGGCGCTGGGTGATCATCCACTTGCTGTTTTACTTACAAGCGGATGCGGGACTGTCCATCAGATTTCTCCGCTGGAGAATTGACATGCTTGATGGGAAATCTTAAGGGCTTACCACAATTTATGGACAGCACCAGAGTGGCTTTGCACCCGGCCCTAAGAACTCTGCATTTAGTGGCGAGTTGAGATGTCACCATGCATGACAGCTCCAACTCGTGATGTTTGGCAAAAGTGGACCCATGGGAAAGTCTTCACAATGGTTCCCATCCATGATGCCATACCGGTCTATCTGTCGTCATCACGAATGATGAACCATCATTGTGCTTAATTCAGATTCAGGAATCTGAGTCCATCCCTTGCTTTAGCGTTGAAAAATTTGTCTCGCATATCAGCATATCCGTCTACATCGATAGTAAACTACTATTGTTAGTCTCATTGCTATGAATAGCAATGATCAGCAGTCTCGAATATTATTCCTGATCCCATCAAAAATACTCAAGAATCATTTCTGGAGCGCCAAAAACACTGTTTTACCCTACTCAACTTCAGTCGGAGTCGGATCAGCAGGAGTGAGCACTTTGGGATCCCCAACTTAACTCGAGATCTCAACACATACTATATAAACCATATATTCCAAGAATATCAATGAATGACTTTGTGATTGGTCTGCACCTCCAAAAAAAAGTCGTCCTCGAACACTTCGAAGGAGCACCAAACCCTCCTAGCTCCCCCCTCTCCTAGCTCCGTGCACCTGTGAAGCGATACAACTTGGTGTCCACGTTTGGAGTGACGTACTTCAGGTCCTCGGCCAAGCCTTTCAGATCGCTGTAGCGTAGGAAGAGCGCTTGCCCGATCCAGGTCCCTGGCAGCGACTGGGCGAAGGTAAGGGATTTGAAGGGATGGAAGAACATGTAGGATGGGTTTCCCAAGAAATGATCCCTCAAGTCTCTCTTAGACCAATCCCCACATCAGAGAAGGATCCAATCCTCATGGCTGGTCTGCGTTTCGGATCGCATTTGCTGCACATGGCCTGCATTCTGCATGGCAGGCATGGCATTCGCTGCATCTCAGTCGATTGGTTTCATTGTTCTGCTAGTGATTTTGTTGCCGTGCTGGTGATTTTGCTGTGCTGGGGGATTTCGCGTTTCGGAACTCAATTTTGGGTTCTTCAACATTGATAGTACCCCACAAGAACACTGCTGGGTGCTCCGAGGACCCTAAGTTTCCGAAGGAATTATACATGGTTTCAATCCGAAACCAACAAATGAATCTTATGAAACATACTCGGTAAAGTTGAATCACTTCCAGAACACGAAACTATGTTCAAAACCAAATGTGCAGTACATGACATCATGAACATTCGACAGATTCTGTTCTTTGTTTTGTCCAAGACCGGTTCCCACTTTCGTTCAAATCAAGACGACGGTATCTGCATCACAGCTGGGACAGGCCAATAGTTCGAAGTGACCAAAGGGTCAGGCCGTTGTTCAACGGCAGACTGGGGGAATGTCCATGTCGTTCTTCTCAACCACCCTATGTGGTTAGCTGGATGCATCAACAGTAGCACTAGCTACAGATCTACCAGGTAGCTTCATAACTCCCAAAAGTGCTCAGCACTCCCGACGTGCCTGAGGCATATTGCTGAAAAACGCGCCGGATCAAGCCTTCGCCTGTCAGCTGGGAGCGAATCGTCTACTGGGAGAACTGTGGAAGATGTGTCTACAGCACACTTAAGTAGTATGTAAAAGGGCGCACGAATCTGTAGAACTGTCCCCAACAGCTAGTTTTTTGATGGGCTTCAAGTAGATGGAACTAAGAAAATAGATCTTTCAGCTGTTTCTTGTCAAGGTACACCGCCCTCAGCACAGCAAATGCCAACAAACCAAATGAACACGAAAGATTTTGATACAGATCTTTGTGAAAATGATGTCCTATACGAACTGCCACCATATAAAAAATGATATCCTGACACATCTTGATATAGCAGTTGACGTGCCACCATAGACGCTGATATCGTTCAATGAGTTTCCGGTGCACAACGTTCCATTATGAGTGAAGGAAAGTGCATGTATAAAAATTACCAAGATCAAATGCAAATTGTTGATTGACACTCCCATCATTGCGGTCAAACATCCTTCTTGGTGCTGCGTGATACATCTCTACTTTCTTATGTGCCCCTGTACGACTCATATCAACCTATGGGTTGTCTCTGAGCATTCGACCTGTGTTCCGCTGTATCGGCTCCGGAAGCTCTTCGAAGCTTAGAGATGTGGCCTGCTGTGCGGGGTTTGGTCTGTGGCCAATGTGGTGTGACCCTTGTGAGACATGAGACGTCTCATTGAACCATCAGTATACCTGATTGCACATGAAAATCGCAAATGGCCCATGGAGTACAATAGATCTAAAAAATAGAAGCACTCATCTTCGATGGTAAGCAATCCTTGCCGCGTTTACACTGTGAAGCATTGACAGCATAATGTCGTAGAAATGCTGCTCTCTTATACAATACCGCAGAGAAAAGGATTCCTTGAGCTGTTTTTCACCGGAACCAGGTGTTGTTGGCAACGAACTGCATGCCATGCTGCATGACCATTGAATACCCTTTCAGCTGTGAACACCATCTGGTAATTGTTTCAAAACATCCCAAAAAATGTATCATCACAAAATGGGGATGGTAAGCAAATCTTTCCAAACACCAAGCAGCTGTGCGAAATGATTGCTTCGTAGTAAACCTGTTCATGGATACTAGTGGTTAGTTAATCATGATTATTTATTGAAATGCTTTGTTCTTTCAAGCATATCCTCTGTTCGTATCCCCACCCTCAAAACCATGCTATGGCTTCTTGGGGGGTAGCCATGCCGAGGGTCACAGCTCATTGCTTGTTTCATGGATATCAATAAGCCACAGCTCTCGTTCAAGCAAAATAGCTGGTGTGATTTACCAATGAGCAGTGGATCTCTGATGTTTTAGCTACTGGCTGTACTGCGAGCCATATGCCAATCTGCCAGCAAATATGGTTGATCTTTCAACCGCTGGATCTAACGTGGTAGGGATCTCCCACTACCGTCCAACCCTATGGCTGATAAGGCTGGTGATTTCTTGATCAACCACAGTTGGTGAGTCTGAACCGTTATGAGTGTATCATATGTACCACTCTTGACCGGGATCGACCACTACTATGCTGGTTAAATGTGATGTATTAAGCACCAGTATGTATCAATAATAATGCATATCAGCGAATCAACCGCTATTATGACTCATTGTTTGTTGTTGTTGGTTGTTGACGACTGCTGATGGCAGTACGTAACTTCTTAAGCATTTGTTGTTGTCAACTGGCCTCATTAACTATTGTTAAGTATCATGGTGGACATGGTTTTGCAACAGTTGAAAAAAAGGTGATTGTATGGCCATATAGCAATAGTCATTGTTCCTAGTAGTCGCTGTGAAGCTTTGTCAAAATATCAAAAGCATCATCATTAGCAACCATGGGTAGCAATGCTTCGACAATATCCGAAATCATATTGTAACAATACCCAATATCAATGATATTTCAGTGGGTCAAAACCCTGTACCCCTGGTTCCCCTATCATTAACCATTGGTTTCCCTATTCTTGTTGGTGGTTATCGCCTATTAGTTGGTTGATTAATATTGACCCATAGCCATATACTAATGATCATTAGCTTGCATCAATAGTAATAAACCACCATTATGATTGATGACCATGGTTGATGTTCACCATATGAGTTCCCTAATGTTGACCAACCTATGAGTTGACCCATAGCTTCAACAACAATCATGGACCCTCAGTTGCTGCTACCGGCCATCACGCACCTGACTTTCGCTCTCTAGGCCTTCGCTGCTGGATGTCGCCTGCGGCATGCTGCGGCCGCGTGCCGTGCCGGTGTGCGAAACGCTTGTGGTGCAGGAAAGAAGTGGGGAACAAAAAAAGATGATGATCATGGTTAATCATTAACCATGGTTAATGCTAAATGGTAGGGGTGGTTCAACCACCAACCAGTAGTTCGCAATGGTTCATCATGATTGATGATCATGGTAAATGATGGTTAATTCAGAATGGTCTCCATGATGGCGAGTATATCCTTTTTTATGGTAGCTGTTGGTGTTCATGGATTGTGTATGTTAATGATTCACACCGAACGCAATGATTTTCAGCGTTGCCTTGTCAATCTACTGATAAAGAATCATGCATTCTTTGAAGCGTAAATGCTGTGTGACCAATATTACTTCCTGAGTCTTCCGGAAAACGATTCATAAATCACAAACGTAATGTATGGTCTATTTCACCCATTTGCCCTAAGGTTGCGGTGGCGGCTTCTCGGAGTCTGTTGCAGTGTAGTTTGAGATCGCAAGAGTTTGCTATCCTTTGCTTCCAAGTTATCAGATAGACCGTTTGACTAGAATCAAATCTACGATAAGACGATAAGTCGATAAGTCATGCAGTTTACTAGTCATACATTATGAAATCACCAAATTGACAGATAACGTTTTGTAGATAAACGTTCTCTGTGCCTAGGAATGGATCCACCATCATGATTTGTTGCCACCATCTTGCCAAATTGCATGCCCTCTGTAGCAGAGATTGCCAGCGGATAATCCATGTTAGTGGGCACCAAGAAGGTCCAAGAAAGGACCTATATTTACAGTGTCTCTAGAGGAGTATGTAGATTGCTCTGAGTCAGGTCCCAACCTCACGACGTATAAGATCGAATAACTCCTGAGTCCTGGTAGTTTCACCCAAAAAATCCCAGCCGTCGATGTTTGACCTATGAACACCGGGGATCTGGAAGCTCACCATGATCTACCAGCTACGCCGCCCAGCGACATCTGAGGTTGGGGAACCAAGCTGGTGCGGTACCTCTTGTTTTTTATGGCCCGCTGTTCAGCCGCAGCATCCCCAAGACAGCTTTGCCTGCAAAATCATCCTGGAGTAGATTTAGATCACTTACCTAAAGGGGATGATCCAATTTGATATTCTATCTACTCCAAGAGTTCAATATTTGAATCACTTACCTATCACTTACCGTGTAAAAGTGATGGTCCAATTTGATATATATATATATATATGCATATATGCATATACATATACAGTACATATTCTATCTACTCCAGGACGGTTATACTTCGTGGGTTTTGCTTTGTTGCTCTCCCAAACTCAGAGATATCCAGTGACTGCACACAACAGTAGACCGATAATCTTGCTGTGCAGCTGTTTCTTGCACGATATGCGACTGTTGTTTTCTGTTTAAAGCTACACACTTGAGCCAAGCAATAGCTGGCTAGCGTTGATAATCTCCAGCATCAACATGGTGGTTCCTCAAAATGGGGGAACCCCAAAAAAGTACCCCTATTTTGAGAACCACCCACATCCACAACTGATACTATAACGCAGAACTCCCCCTACTTTCACTGTCACCAACTTGTTGCTTGACACTGCTGTAACTATATACCCATCTTTCCTGAATACCCAAGCAATACCTGCACGTAAGCTTAAGCGTATTGTTTGTTACTGCCTATTTCAAACACCATGCTGACAGAAATATACCAGTCTTATTGGCCTTGTCTGCACAGAGTTGCACCCATCTTGTTAGTTGGTTATGCTAGTCGTGTTGCTTATACAATGCATTAAACATATATATATACACAGACACAGGCATGTGGCTATGTCATGTGATATCATGTGATATTCGTCGGCAACTTGTCGATAAAACCATATCTTTCATCTTCCTCCTCCTACCTCCGCTATGGTTCGGCCTCCTCCTCCTCCTCCGCATCTTGTGGATCCGGTATCACAGGCGGCTTGACGACAGGCTTTTCCTGGAAGCAGATAAGGTCAACGGAAGATTGGCAGATGGAGTCCATCAATCTATGAGGTAAGGAATGGTGTGGGAATCTATTAATAGGTCTAAAATTCTGGAAATCCATCAGGAAATAGGTTGGAATGCCTCAAATTGTTGGCAGCCCCGCGTATCCCAAAAGCTGTGACATGCCGAGGGAAACAACAACTGCTTAGCAGCCCCCATTTGGTGACTGGAACAGGATCACCTTGTCGCTGGTACCGGAACAGGGCTGGTGCCCATGATGCAACCTCCAAAACATCAACAATATCTTGGTGGCTTTTCGATCCCTTGCTAAAAGTCTAACTAACTTTTAGTGGTTACATGGTAAATCAATCATATCCCCAAAAAAACTAAAAAGCTAAGTTCATAGCTGTAATCCACCCAGATATATCAAGCGTAGGCTCCAAAACCATGGCTCTGACACACTTTGTGTGGGGGCACTCATACTGGATCCGAGCAATGAGTGTTCATGCCGTTCTTGTTGGGTTACGTGACACCGTAGCCCATCATGAACCACAATCAACATGTTCCCTTCTGATCTAACCCACCATCCTCAAAGCAGAGTTCATAATAAGTTATCATCAATCATCATCAAGCATTCTTAACTGATCGACCAATATCGAAATTTTCCAGCCACTCCATTTCACTATTTACCATTGTTCACCATTAATCATTATCAACCATCATTTGGCATTGTGGACTTTCTTACCATCCACTTAATCATCATCCAACCACTGAGTGGTTAGGCATGGTTAATAACCACTGATGCCACTAACTCCATTTCCAACCACTATTAACCATGTCCAACCACTCTTTACCACGGCTCAGCACTCAGAAAAACCACACCCAACGAGCCGCGGTGCCCTCGCGGTGCCTCGCTCAGGTCGGCCTTGGAGCCCTGCTGCACGATGCTACTCCGTCTTCGCCTGGCAACAGCTCCAGCGCTGCGTTCAGTTCTCCAATGCTTTGGGGAGTTGCTTATGGCGAATGATTTTCATGAGTGTTACTTGTGCAAATACGGTGAATAAGACTGGATATATGGGTTAATCGAATAATTCTTGACCATCCATAGGCATTATTGCTGAAGGCTGATGGAAAGATAATCTATCTGTCTGGGTTATTTGACTTGGTGGAAAAACACCTTGGAAGATTTGCCAAAGTTGACCAAGGAATACGAGGTTGTCCATTCACAGGACCCCTCAACCAGTACTGGTTTTCATCGCTACAAAAACTTCTGATTGATAGTGGGAGATGACAACCAAAGCTGCCACCAACAGAAGTCAAGGCTAACCAAAGCCAACCAAATGTATTTAGCTTTGGTTATCCTTTGGTTGGCTTTGGTTGGCTTTGGTTAGCCTTGGCTTCTGTTAGTTAGCCAACCGAAGCTGTAGGATTTTGGGGGGATATCAAATTCTGGCGCATGGCTGCTTCAGCCATCCTTCATGTCCCTTGGGTATGTTCCCAAATGGGTGGTCTGTGCAAGGCTCATCTGCTCATGTTGGGGAAAATATCTTGTCATCCCACCTTCTAGCCTTGATGATACCTATAACTTGGGTTGTCTCATCCAGAAACAAAAATGTTTGCGCCTCTGCGGCTGCCCGGACGTGCCAAGCAGCCAGCGCATCGCTGCTCAGTGCAGCTCTCATTCAATTCATGGGGAGATCGGTCGACACGCAATGGGATTCCCCAATACCAACAAACGTGGGGACATTCGCACATCCAACCAGTACCAGGAAGATAAAGCAGCAGCTATGTCAGCACCAACATTGGGGGATACCAACAAGAAAACAATCACAGGAAGACTCAACATCATCAAGATTTCAGACCCGCAAATCCTGTGGTGGAAGGCAAAAACAGTTAAATGAATCGGAGGATTCCATGATGTGGATCCAAAAGTGGGTACCCAACTGCCCATTTACCATGATGTGGAGTTGCAAAATGTTGCAAATATCTGTTTGACCCGAAGTGTGCATACATCTATGGTGTTTTTTTCAAAATAGGCGACCTATTGCTTCAAATGGCTCACGTTGGATGATTTGCGGGTGCAACTGTTTCGAGAAACCACCATATGTATAACATAGAGAATGCTAGCCATGCGCTCATGACACCACCATCATCTCTCCTCATTCCTCTTCCAACTCCCATGGCTTCCATGCGCGGAAGCTTGTGCTTCGCTTGCCCCTCCGGGTGACCTGGTCTCACCACCAGCCCCACCTTTGGGCTGTGGAGATCTTCTCCGCCACCTGCTTCAACATCTGAGCCTCGATGCCCTGGTCGGTGTTCACTCGGTCCAAACACCTCACCAACCAGCAACAACGACAGTCTCAAGCAGCAATAGGCAGCAATAACTAGCAATAACTAGCGATAACTTGCCATACTATAGCAATGACTAGCAGTAACTAGCGATAATTATAGCAATAACTAGCAATAACCATAATTTTGGTCTAATAGCCAGTGACCAGCAACATCAATCATTCACATCCATCAACCACTACGATCATGCATCGTTCCTTCCCTGTAAGAATAAACACACAGGCGCGCACATCGCAAGCATTGGGGATTGGGGATTGCTGGTGCCTTGCTATTGGATCATCCAACATGGATGACCAATATATAATCTCCTGTAACGTTGCTGAACCTTGACGCAAGGCTGCTTTCTGCCCGTAAAACCGATCTTCAACTGCCAGCCTGAAAGGTTTGATATTTCCGGAAGGCTGAGTACGTTGCACGAACAGAAATCAGTTTTTGCTTTCTTAATTACTGCCATCATCCACAACTTGGGGGTTGGATCTTGCAGTGTCCGGTCCCTGCCCCCCCAACTCACTCATGCATCTGCATCGCTGGGGCCATGTGCATACTGTATCTCAAAAAAAGGCAGGATTTTCCACTAAAGTAGAGTTCTTCGTGCTGGCTGGGTTTTCTGGCAAAGCAACTGCAACCTGGATGAGTACCCTTCGGGGAGGCCCAGGGTTCCCATCAAACTGCTATCCTTGGCGTTGACCACGCAGCTGACTCGGCCACTGTTCAGGGGCACCAGCCCTGGGGAGTCGTCAAACTATCAGCTCTTGGAAGGGTAGGAGGGGAGGCGAGATTGTCTTCAAGCGGCTCAAAGGCATATTCTTTCGCTAAGTCGAAGAAAGCAGTTTTCCTTAGAAGCGCAAGGGCAAAGCGACGGGGAGATGCCATGTCACATGACCGGCTACAACCAGTGAACGACGGTGAAACCCAACTGCTCCATTGAACTTCTGTGGCTGCTGCCTACCGGTCGCTCGGCAAAAATTCTTCGGGATCCCTTGGCAACGCTAATCAAGCTGGTCATTTTCAAAAACCCACTGGTGGATTGCCCCAGTTGACGCGCTGAAGCACATACAACACGTTTTCATGGCCATCTTGGGTGGTCACCATCAAGTCGGTCAACCAACAACAAAGCATTCCCAGCCATTACCAACAGGGAGGACCTCCAAATCGATGATGTGTGCAGCCTCTGCATGGTGCAGCATGAGCAGCCCCACCCACCCAAGGGTAGACTGTCGTGTGCGTGTATGCACGTATGCACGAATGCACGAATGCACGAATGCACGAATGCATGTATGTACGTATGGATGTATGTACGAATGTACTTATGTACGTATGTACGTATGTACATACAGATGTACGTATGTACGTATGTACGTATGTACGCGTGTACGTGTACGTACATACATGCGTACTTTGTCTGTATGTCTGTATGTCTGTATGTCTGTATGTCCGTACGTCTGTAAATGTATGTCTGTATGTCTGTATGTGTATGTCTGTACGTCTGTATGTCTGTATGTCTGTATGTGTATGTCTGTGTGTCTGTATGTCTGTATGTCTGTATGTCTGTATGTCTGCATGTCTCTATGCCTGTATGCCTGTATGTCTGTATGTCTGTATGTCTGTATGCCTGTACGTCTGTACGTCTCTACGCCTCTACGTCTCTACGTCTCTACATCTGTACGTATGTACGTACGTACATGTGTACGTACGTATGTATGTGCGTACATATGTACGTATGTACCTCTGTACGTCTGTACGTATGTGTGCATGTATGGATGTATGGATGTATGGGTGTATGGATGTATGAATGTATGGATGTATGGATATATGGATGTATGGATGTATGTATGTATGGATGGATGTAATCTATGTATGTACGTATGTAACGTATGTATGTATGTGTGTATGTATGTATGTATGTATGTCTGTATGTCTGTATGTATGTATGTATGTATGTATGCATGTATGTATGTATGTATGTATGTATGTATGTATATATGTATGTAATCTGTGTATGTATGCAATCTATGTATGTATGTAATCTGTGTATGTAATCTATGTATGTATGTAATCTATGTATGTATGTATGTATGTATCTATCTATCTATCTATCTATCTATGTATCTTTCTATCTATGTATCTTTGTATCTATGTATCTATCTATCTATGTATGTATCTATGTCTCTATGTATCTATGTATCTTTGTCTGTCTGTATGTGTGTTTGTATGTTTGTACGTTTGTATGTTTGTATGGTGGTAATGGTGTATTGTTGTATGGTTGTACGGTTGTATATTTGCATGTTTGTACGCTTGTATGTTTGTATGTTTGTCTGTATTTTTGTTTGCACGTATGTCTGTAAGTCTGTATGTCTGTATGTCTGTATGTTTGTATGCCTGTACGTCTGTACGTCTGTACGTCTCTACGTCTGTACTTCTAGGTGGGCTCCAAAGGGCTCCTAACAGTGATAAGTTGGGTTAAGACCCTTTAGAACTGGTAGTTAGCCCCAGCTAAGCTAGTTGAACACCGACTTGAAAGTGGTTAAGGGCCCACTTTGTATATGAATTGGTGGGTAATGGTTCGATACTTGGTAGTTAGCCGATGGTTGATGGGTTTAATTGTGGGTTGGTGATGGTTACACTCTGGTAAACCAATCTGGAAGACAAATATCATCCATGGCAATAGCTGGTTTACCTTTTGACATGGTGATTCTTGTCTGGTTAGTTCACCACACGGTAACGATATGAATCGGTGGTTCGTCACCAGCCTGCATTCGCGCTCCTGGCACCAAAGGAATAACGCAATAAGAAGTGCAACGGTGTTTGGACTTTCTTTGAGAATGGCAGGGCAGGGCAGATTCCCATGAACAATTCAATGTACTATTGCTTTTGAGTGCGCAGTGCACCGTGGATCCACTCGGATTGCCAGACTCTTCAGGGACCAATCTAGGCTCCCCAGACGTTCATGAAAGGTTTCTGCTGCCGGTTGAACTCCTGAAAGGCACGCCGAAGTGCGCGAGAGTCACAGCACGAAACAAAAAGAAGGACCTACTTTTAAGGGTTTTGAAGCGCGCCACGCAATCTGTCCTCATACGTTGGATGCAGCATAGGAGGAAGTGTTGGCAGTTTGTTCCTGCGCGGCTTTGGAGGAACAAAATGGTCAAAATAAAAAGGGCTGCAGGCCAGTATGTCATGGAATCGTCAGCTCCGCTGTCAGAGCAACGAGAAAAATAAAGAATACAACAACCTGCAGCAGAAAAGGGCTGGACGCAAACGCTACCCCACACAGAAGCGCACCAAACAAGCAAAGAAACAAAGAAACGCGGAAAAAAATCGCGAACAAACTGAGCATCAGCCGCAAAATGCAAGACTTCAAATGGCGCTGAGGAACTGGGACCACTCGTGTTAAACCAGTTAGACAATCAACGATGATGGGGTGACACTGCCACCGGCCTCCAGCGGATGCCGAGCTCTTCTGTGAAGATCTCTTTGGCTTCGGCCAGGGACACGGCCAGGGACACGGGGAACTCGTTCATGACAAGTTCCCCAATGTCCAAACACCTTGGCGACATAGACCGTGCACAGCCACCACCACCTACCAGCCACCACCAAACCCCACCGTCCCAACCGTCAAAACACCTCCAGCCTCTAGCAAATCACCAGAAAACACCACCAAACTGCCACCAGAAAACACCGGCACGAAAATAGCAATGAAGAATTATGGTTACTAGCCATGATCCTTGCTACTAGGCGCTCAAAACACCAGCTCAATCATGCAGGCAAGGCGCTCCTCTAAGTGGCCTGGTGGGAGGGTTGTGATGTCATCCACAATCTCCTGCCGCCAGACATGTGCCTTGTTTACTATATGACTTAATTAGTCATGATTGTATCTGTATTGTATGTTGGTTTACCATAGTGTGAAACACAAATATACAAAAATACAAAACAAAAAATGCATGTTATATTAAACCTATATGACGACGGTTTACTATACATCAAAAATACATGGTTCTTCAAACATGTCAGCGGATCTGTCCTTGTGGGAGATGATACTGGCCCTGAACAGCATCGCCCAAACTCGCCGATCATGCGGGGATCCCTCGCGGTAGGCAATCGCATAGACGCTTTGGCCTAGGAAGGTATAGGAAGGTGAGGTGGTCGAGGCCTTGGAAAAATGGGCGCAGCCCCCGCCTTGGATCAACGCTGGAAATTCAGCGATGAGCTGTTCGTCGACATCACCCAGGCCATGATCGCGGGCCGCTTCAGATACCACTTCTGCCGCGGCCTGCGGTGCAAAAATGCTCAATGTTCATACAAGGTGGGCCCCCAACCGCTGGACGAGGTTGGCTTATAAGTAACTGAACTAGGGGTAACTACCACTTATAGGGGGTTATAACCCAACTTATAACTACTGGGGGCCCACCTTGTATAATCGTGAATGATCCTCCATTACACATATCTTCACCATTTTTCCACCTGATGTTTCAATAATGAACTGTTAGCCAGTTTATGGTTGACCATCTTTCCAACTGTTACCCATTATACTTGGGTACACATTTGCTAACATTCAAATACACATTTCTAGTATCAATGTACATACACACAGGTACAAATCATCAATTGCATTCCTTGACACCCCAATTGCATTTCGGCGGGAAATCTGGAAAAAAACACCCGCCAACACAATCGCAACAGCCCCCTGTCAAGCAATAGTCGTTGCAAACTACGCAGCAATTTCCAGCCACCCTGAAGGATGAGCTGCAAATATGGGAAGTCATAAGTCATACAGGGTGGGCAGTCCACATTACCCTGAAAACACGGTTGGTTACCCACCAAACATGACCGTTTCGCCTGGCACCTTCCATACCGTAGCTTTGAGCATCCATCCGGCTGACTATCCCCGCTACATTAGTGTTTCCAAGTGCCCGTCTCTACGCCTGTACGTCTCTACGTCTCTACGTCTCTACGTCTCTACGTCTGTATGTATGTACGTACGTATGTATGTACGTACGTATCTATGTGCATACGTATGTAGGTATGTACGTCTGTACGTCTGTACGTATGTGTGCATGTATGGATGTATGGATGTATGGGTGTATGGATGTATGGATGTATGGATGTACGGATGTACGGGTGTATGGATGTATGGATGTATGGATGTGTGTATGTATGTATGTATGTATGTATGTATGTATGTATGTATGTATGTATGTATGTATGGATGTAAAGATGTATAGATGTAATCTATGTATGTAGGTATGTAATCTGTGTATGTATGTATGTATGTAATCTGTGTATGTACTGTATGTAATCTATGTATGTATGTAATCTATGTATGGAATCTATGTATGTATGTAATCTATGTATGTATGTATCTATCTATCTATCTATCTATCTATCTATCTATCTATCTATCTATCTATCTATCTATCTATCGTATGTCTGTATGTCTGTATGTCTGTATGTCTGTATGTCTGTATGTCTGTATGTCTGTATGTCTGTATGTCTGTATGTCTGTATGTCTGTATGTCTGTATGTCTGTATGTCTGTATGTCTGTATGTCTGTATGTCTGTATGTCTGTATGTCTGTATGTCTGTATGTCTGTATGTCTGTATGTCTGTATGTCTGTATGTCTGTATGTCTGTATGTCTGTATGTCTGTATGTCTGTATGTCTGTATGTCTGTATGTCTGTATGTCTGTATGTCTGTATGTCTGTATGTCTGTATGTCTGTATGTCTGTATGTCTGTATGTCTGTATGTCTGTATGTCTGTATGTCTGTATGTCTGTATGTCTGTATGTCTGTATGTCTGTATGTCTGTATGTCTGTATGTCTGTATTTCTGTATGTCTGTATGTCTGTATGTCTGTATGTCTGTAGGTCTGTCTGTCTTTCTGTCTGTATGTATGTATGCATGTATGCATGCATGCAAACATGCATGTATGCATGTATGCATGTATGCATGCATGCATGTATGCAATCTATGTATGATTGTGTGTATTGTTTGTAATGTATGTAATGTATGTAATGTATGTAATGTATGTAATGTATCTAAATTGTATCTAATGTATCTAATGTATTTAATGTATGTAATGTATCTAATGTATCTAATGTGTGCAATGTATGCAATGTATGCAATGTATGCAATGTATGCATGTATGCAGTGTATGCAATGTATTGATGCATGCATGCATGCATGCATGCATGTATGCACGTATGCATGTATGCATGTATGCATGTATGCATGTATGTAATCTATGGATGTATGTATGTATGTATGTATGTATGTATGTATGTACGTACGTATGCATGTATGTATGTATGCATGTATGTATGTATGCATGTATGTACGTACGTATGCATGTATGTATGTATGTATGTATGCATGTATGTATGTATGTTTGTATGTATGAGGTAGGTCTGTAGGTAGGTAGGTAAGCAAGTATGATTACCCCTCCGCTCAGTGGTGGGACCTGTGGTGCTGTGTGGGTAAATTTAGCATGCTGTTACAAGTGTGACACAGGTAGTGCATCAAACGTCATGGAGCAGCACAAAGGCAGCATGTACTCAAGTGCAATGTATATTGGTGATTTGTGGGATACTATGTTGAATGCAGAGATTATACATGGTGGGCTCCCGCGTGCAAAGGCCCGTCAAGTAGAGAAGTTTAGCCACTTCAAAGCTGCTATGAGGGAGGGTGGTGGACCCACCATACCAGAAACGGGAACGACATACAATAAGTTCCTTGTTCTATATAATATGTGCGCAGTCCTTTCCAAATCCAGATGTCCAAATCCCGATCCTCGAGTTTTTGATTCAAAAAAAATAGCTGCAGGCAGAGTAGTTTTGTCTATCTCAGGTCAAGTCATCCTTCAAAAAACGTTCGTTCAATCTCAACCACCGTTTTCTCTATAAAATTGTTGACGATTCTCTCCGATGAACGTTGGTTGATTGACTGCTAGACAGCCATCTCAACCCACACAGGTTCTCAGTGCCAGTGGCTGGTTTTCCTGCGGGGGAAGGAGGAAGGCCAGCACCTCACCTGGTGAGACACCATGGGACACCATGGGACACCAAAATCTTGGCACGTTGACTACATTGCTTCGTGTCTGGGCAGCCAGGAGTTGACTACCAGCAAATTGATTGAAGCTCAGTCTGCGGAGGATGGTCCCTCACCTGCCTCTGTTTAGAATGCCAAAAAAAACTCCTCCTACATTGCTCTTGGCCAAAATTCAAGGCCGATTAACTATGAGCATTTCCTTGGTCACCTGGCAAGATCTCACCTTGGGTTGGTATGCTCATTGCTGGCGCAATCGAAGAGAATTTTGGCCATTGATATCGATTGGATCGATTGATGGTGATAGTTGCCTCCATCGATGGATCGACCATCCTCATTCAACCACCACGGGCTGCAGCTATCTCCAGCGATACGGAATACTATCAACCATCATACCGTTCACCACTAGGTAATCATCAATTATAGCCATTTGCTTGAGCATCATTATTGTCTGGTATGACCGTATCAACCAACCATCATCCACCATCACATCATTCACCAGTCCAGTAGCCATCATTAATCATTATCCTCCAATCTTATCATTTCTCATCATTCTTACCTTAGTTAACCATAGACTTAGTTGGTTAATCAATGATTACAACATGTTGTAACCATCCTTAACCATCCTTCCACAATCACTTCCATCACGAAGCCGCGGATGCTGGCACCTTCATCCGCAGCGATCATCCGATCTTTCGACGTGCTCAGGAACTCCACCAGGTTGGCCACGATCACTTCCCTGCGGTGATGCCACCCATGATGCTTAAATGATGGTTAATGATGGCTAAGTGGTGGTTAAATGGTAGTGAAGTGATTAATGATTAATGATTGATGATGATTTAATGATGGCTAAATCGTGGTTAATTGTTAATGATGGTTTTTAAACAACCATGATGGTTAAATGGTAGTGAAATGATGGTTGTTAATAGTAAGGGTAATACAGAAAATGCTGGCGCCCGAACCCCCAAAGCTCATGCTTGTCATCATCGCTGGGGTGCCACCATCACCACGGGATGCAATGAATGCGCGTAGCTCATGGCATGCAAGTGCTGGTGGATGATCATCGCATGTGACGATGAGGATTAAACACTGTTGACCACGGTGATGATGAATCGTCATTGACCATGATTGACCATAGTTGTGAATAATGAACAATACTTATGGCTACTGACTATACCAATATCAGTCACAGAAATGGCACAAAAGCATGGACTATAATGGTCGTTCAAATCGATCAACATACCCTCATCAACTTTAATAATTACATTGCACATCATTGACCAGTATGATCACAGTAATGTCATAGCAACGGACCATGATTATACCATAGTAGCACAGACTATAACCATGACTATACCACAAGCAACTATCATTATGATCCACTGATACCATAACTATAACCAGTTTTACGACTACGAAGCATGGATCATGTTAGCCCCACCTTGGTGAAACTCCTGGAAGCCTGGGGAAACGCGGTTGGAAACGCCTGGTTTTCTTGGCCCCTTCCTCGTGCCATTCCAAGCCTCGAACGGGGGGGGCTAGCAAGGCTTGCCATGGGATGATAGCAGTTGACAAAATGTTGACACATCAGGATGATGTTGATGATGTTGATGATGATGATGATGATGGTGATGATGATGATGATGATGATGGATGATGGATGATGGGTTAATGGATGATGGATGATGGATTAATGGATGATGGATGATGGATGATAGATGATGCATGATGGATGATGGATGATGGCTGATGGCTGATGGCTGATGGCTGATGGCTGATGGCTGATGGATGCTGGATGCCGGATGCCGGATGCCGGATGCCGGATGACGGATGACGGATGACGGATGACGGAT
>VSDK01020467.1:224785-234785 GCA_009767595.1 Symbiodinium kawagutii
CTGTTCCAAGCCTTCCATGAAATAGAGGTCGTCCTTGAAGATCCAGACGATGCAGTCATGGGATGCCCCCCCCTCGCCGCCAGGGGCAGACGGAGGAGGGGCAGAGCCCGAAAGCACACCATCCGCCCGCAAAGACGCCGACAAGGAAGTAGGAACCACGCCCAGAACCGTGCCACCAGCAGTCTCCATGGGGACATCCTCCGAAGTGCGGGGTGTCTGGCAGGCCTTGTCATCCCGAGTCTGCAACTGGGACATCAGCTCGGTAAGGGAGGCCAATTGGCCATCAAGAGCCTCTCGAGAGACCGGTTCACAGAGGTGAAACTCAGCAGGATCGCGGCCCGCCAATGTCAAGCTGGCCACAGAGTCGTCTCTCTCCTGTTGATTCGCTACTTCCTGAGCTGCTTGCATGTCATCCTCCGGGATGTCCAACATCTCAAAGGAGGCGACGGTGTCGACTTCCGGAAAGTCCACCATCTCCATGTCAGCAGGCAACTCCGAAGCCTCTTCGGGCATCACGGGAGTAGATGGAGTCGCCATTGCGATAGTTTGAAGGGTGCGGTCTAGCCTAAAGCTTTTTCTCAACCAAAGTGGGCACCCAACCAAACTTGAGCCAAAATGGTGAACCATTTTGGCCATATGATTTTGCAACACATTGCTTGCTCTACGCAAGCTCCAAGCAATAGCAAAAATATAATAACCAACAATACTGGACACAGTGGGTCGTGTACCTGCTACTTGGCAAAGGGCACGATCCTTGGGTGTGTCGACGTTGCCCGAAATGAGCGTGAACAATACTGGTGAAACAACTACTGCATGCTGGTTTCTCAAAATAGGGGACCCCCAAGCTACGGTTGGTTTATCACTATGAATGGTTAATATTGATTAAGGATGATAACTCAGTCCCCAATTTTGAGAAACCAGCATGTGGGATCCCATATATGCATGATCTACTGTTGACAGAGTGATTTTTTTCAACAAACACTCACTTGAAATAAAGCGGTCCGTTGCACGACATTTTTTTGGATTTCTTGAGCACCTTCAGTAGTAAATTCTCACAAGACTAATTTGCTGAATGCCCATGCGCGGCAAGTAGACAGGGGCGCAGGCATACCAATGTCCATGTGCACGCTTATTTACTTATCTACTTCCATCATATATCTTTACATGTAAAATGTGATGATATTCTATTCAGCCATCTTGGATGTATCCAACTTCCAAGCATCCATCATTTCCTTCCCATCCGTTGCAGGCTGCACAGCCCCATGGCATCCGGTGTGGCACCTCAGTTTCTTGGGCGAACTCCGTGAGGTTCATCACCAAGATGCTTCCGGGATCTGTCCCACTGGGCGGAGCCCGACTGCCCTCCTCCTGGCTGCCACAACTTGGCACAGAAACTAGAGATGGATTGAACTTCTTGGGGTCAACATGAACTGAACTAGACATGAAGTGAAACTAGACCCACAACTTGGCAACACGAAGTTGGGTGTTAAGATGGGAAGGATCGGCATTTGTTGAAGATGGGCATGCTACGAGTGCTGAAACTTCCGCAAAAAGTCGCGACAGTTCATGTCCTGGTACCCTGCCCTTACATCAAGCCAGAATGGTGCAATGCCATGCATATTGGGGGAGTCTGCAAAAACACTGGCGCCAATCCGGTGGTTCAGCTTCTCCAACCTTGACCCGTCCCCTGCAGTCCACAAAATCATGGCCACGTTCTGCAAAAAAAACAATTGGCATTTGTATTCCTATGTATGCATATACTAATTGATTCATTCATGTGTCCCTATAGATACACATACAAAACAGGTATGTACATTTATGTGTATATATACCTATAGAGAGAGAGAGAGACATGGTTTCAAAATCATGTTCCGACCACAACATCATCAAGTTGGAAAAAACACTCAATGTTATGATTTTGAGCCATATCCCAAGGTACGAGTAGCGGGTGTCTAGCTCCACCAGCTGATTTCACCAGATCCAACTGCACAACTTCATGCAGGACGCCTAGCCCTTGTCGCAAGCGGCACCCCAAGCTTGATGAGTGGTTCATTTAAAGAGTGGAATGGTTCACTGATTGTATGATGCGCAGAATATATTGAATGCTTCCACTCAGAAAATGGTATGCTTCGAATAACGATTTGTAGGGGTGATAACACATTCGTATTGGAGATTTTGCCGAGGTTTTACCTCACTACTTGTCAAGTCATAGGTCGACAGATGTGTGGTTGCCGCAGTCGTTTGCTGTGTTGAATCATTCTTCGCCAGGAAACCCATGTCCTTGCTACTCAGCTGACCCAAGCTTGTCATCAGCATACAGCCACCAACACAAAACCAGGGGCCTGCGAGATTGTGAGGTACGGCAGAAGGCTGTACTCCAGCTCTTCCTCCTCAAGTCAACTCCGTATGTGGTGCGGTAACGTCACATGTAGTCAAGCGAAAATTAATGAAAAGTTGTGAAACGAAAATATGCAATGCAACATCATGTCATACAATAGAATCTGTGCTTGTGTGTGTGTGTACGTCTCTATCTGCCGAAGCATGCAAGTATGAAAATAATCAAGTAATTGGTATTAAATAGGTATGTATGTCACGGTATGTCTGTTTGTATTCAAATCTCTGTACGACTGACTGTATGTCTCTGTGCTTTCGAAGAATGGTGAGGCCCTGAAAGCTTGATTCCTCCAATGGTAAGGATAGTTTCGAGTTATCCTCATTATGGATGTATCCCCATACGTGTGTGTGTGTGTGTGTGTGCGTGTAAGTATACATACCTCGCTGCGTACGTGTCTGTGTATGCGGGTGCGTGAATGCATACGTGTACACGGGGATATTATCTGCGAATGTTCAATAACCATCCAACAACGGCAGGGTTTATGAATACCAAGACGCACAGTAGGGATTTTATTACCAGTATGGCTGGATGTTGGTATGGCAACTTGCAGATCTCATGATCTTCATGATAACATGTACCACGCACTACCACGCAATGCTTCCCACATGATTTCTATCTCCGCCAAGTTCCATGGCAGCAAGGGGCGAAGCAGAGGTGATGATTGTTTCCAAGGCTGTACAGATTTCCAAATGTGGCAAAGACACCATTCACAATAAGTCAAAAGGCTGCAGCGATTCAAAACGGCGTAAAGTTCAACATTGCAAAGGTATGTCTTCCTTGCCTCTGCTGGTTGACCCATCTCTGGGTCTGTCCATGAAAATTGGAATTCCAATGTATACACTTATCCGAGTACCTTTCCATACATGTCCTATTGGTGGTTTCCTATTAATCTGGTAATCATCCACCTACTGAAATCCGGTAGTTTAAGCTGTGAAGGACCACACCAGCAGTGGCGAAATGCAGCCAGTCAAAGGTCCGGGAGACGAAAATGAACTGTTGTAGGGGTTCACTGCGCCTACACTCCAACTCTTTGATACTTCGTTGCCATACGTGTCATGATCATTACAATTCTCATTATCAAAATTCCCCAATGTATCATCTCAATACCTACAGTGTCTATTGATGAAAATATCATAATTCCCATGTACGATCTCATTATCTATAAGGATAACATGATCCATCCCCATGTACTGCCTACCTGTCATGCCCCGACTCCCATGTGCCCACTCAACCCTGCTCCTCATCAACAAGGAGGTCGCCCTTCGGCCTGCTCATGGTCCTGAAGCGCTTGAGCCAATGGTTGGCCTCTGGCAATCGAACTGTAGCCAATGGTTACCCAGGTTAATATTAACCAGCTTCACCAGCTGGTGAATGGTTCAGAGGGGACCATATATGACGAGTTGGGTCAAGCAGTGAATTGACCAACTTTCATGGGGAATAATCATCAACAATTTCAGAGGGAAAACGATGGTTTTGACCCATAGCCTCACAGAAACCCTGGGAAAAGCACAATAATTGGAGGATTGTCCAATGCTATCTTCCGTTGGATTGCCAGAATATAATAACTAAAAGTACGAGGGAACGACACTAGGAAATATGCTGTTCATCATGCTTGACAATCGCAACGGTTCTACTGGTTAAAATGGTTAACAACCAACCACAATATCAAGTTGAATCATGGGCAATGATGGCTAGTGGTTGTTTACCAGGAGTAAGCATGGAGTGGTTTAGAGTTCGGTCAAAAAGCGATCATCACCTACAGCAATCAATGAAGTTTGGGATTACCAGCTCTACTTTTTACTGAATTTCTGAATTGTAATCATCCTAAATCTGCTCTGTAGTACTTTCTCCATATGGCTTCCACGATGTATCCTTCCTGCCACCAAGACCAACGTCCCAACCGAGTTCCAACTGAATCACCTCCCTGCCCGGCCTGTGCAAACTCTTTATTTCCACCAAAGCAGGGCTCGGAAGCGAAAAGAGCCGAAGCTTCTCGGCCACCTGGGCGCCCAACTTGAGATCCCAGCTTTCAGCCGCTCGTCGCGTATCCAACCAACCAACCAACCAACCAACCACTCAACTGGAAACCCGTGGCACATGGTGGCACCGCATCCAGGGCACCTCCTCCACAATGATGCTGCGCCGAACGGGCGATAGTTTCCCATCTAGGTCGCATAGCCACTCGCGACCGAAGGTGAAGGACCTTGGGTCATGCTGCGAAGTGCGGGTGGGATAAGCACCATTGGTGACTGGTGGGTTGATGAAATTGGTTGGTGGCTGGTGGGTTGATGGATTTGTTGGTGGCTGGTTGTTGATGAAATGATGGACCAACATGGACCAACAAGCAACAGCGATAGCGTTGTTTTGGGATGCGGGCGTCATGAAGACCTCCACACGGTACCTATTTTGAGCTTACTCATCAGCCATCGAACCGATCAACCCGACTCACAAGCTACAGTACTTCTAGACTCAGCCATCAACCCCTACAGAATCACTACAGACGATGTAACCAGCACCCAACTGGGCCAGCCACTCCGTTTCCTGCAACGTCATCAGCTTGTCCGTCACCCGGCGCCGGAAATCCTCGGTAAGGAGATATCCATCATCAGGAGATAGCCATAGAAATCCATCACCATATTTGGAAATCATCAGAAGAATGCACTGCCACAGCCTCCATCTCTCTAGGAATGCTACTCTCTCAATCTGTAAGATACGATAGGTATCCCGAGGCAAGCTGAGAACCATGTCCTTCCCCAGGAAGATCGAACAGCCAAAGGCAGGGCTGCCCCAAGAATCAACCAACCATCATACCAGTGCACCAAAATCCATGTCTTCCAAAATCCATGTTCGGAAGAATGCACCAAAATCCATGTTTCTTCAAGTTCCACCATTAGGGTAGCCCGGAACATCGGATCGCCTGGAGTGAACTGCACCGCTCCGCCCGCTCCTCCTCTTGCTTGGCCAGGGCTTGTTTTTCTTTCATCTGCAATAACCAAGGATCCTGGCGGTGCGATGGCAACTCATCAACGCAGCAAGGGGGCATCACCTCCAGTCATCAGCTTGGTGGGGCTGGTAGAGATCTGGACGCTTTGGCTGGTAGGCACACGACGTGACGTAAATAATGTGCTGTGGAGAGTTTAGTTGGTAAACACTGGGGATCTATTGAAATGTGCTGTCATCAATTATGGTAATGTGATGGTTCATTCTTATCTAAACTACCTTAGAAGCTATTGGGGGTTTCTCATGAAAGTCCGGACATTGAGCACGTGATAAGTCATTGAAAATACGGAGTGAAAGTGGTGGCGACTCAAAACTATATACCCTGATGACAGGCTCAAGAATGACTCGTATAACTAGTTTTGCCCCATGACCAAATGGCTGGGAAATGGCTGGGTCATTGCTTTGAGCTTTCGAAAGCCTCTGACAATTACTGCCAACCCCTCTGAGCCAGATGCATCTCCTCGCAGGTGGAGATGAGATTGAACGCAAAAACATGCGAAAAAAATGGAGGATGTTCATACACCAACCAGACCTTCACAAACCCAAAATCCACAATTTCAAAGAAAGGAAGCTCATCAGCATTCATCGGTAGGTAATCCGCATGCGCACAGCCAATCGTTCCGCAAAACTCATCGTCGTCGCGGGTATCGATACCATATTCAACAACAGATCGTTTGTTCAACAACATCATTCCTCCATTTACAACCACTTCGTCCATGTTGTTGAATAAATTCCATTTTCCAAAATGTAGGTTCATCAAGGGCACGGATCTCCACTGTAGGCACCTCACTCTGGAGACGACCATTGAACGAGTTCACCAAAAATCACAGAATTCCCCAGGTGGCTGGCAGACTTGGGGACTTGCACCTTGTCGTAGGCCGTCTTTCGGCTCCTCGGTGGTTGCGATTCACCCCTTTTTTGAATCTCGGAGTGTGCTGCGAAGAAAATCCGAGCAGTGCACGCACGTGGGTGCTAGTCAACCTATCCTGAAGTCTGCAGGTTACGTATATCACAGCATAGGGCGCTGGTGTTTCCTTAGATCTATGCAATCTGCTTTTTATGGACCGACACTACCAAAGCCACAACTACAACTAAGCGGATGATTTCCCATGAAACCTGCTCGCGTCTCAAAAATTCTCCCCACACGCTCATGTTGCGTCGAAAAAGGCCAATAAGCTTCTTGTGCGCAACTGTTGATGGATGTTTAAATAAAGCATTGCTCACATCCCCAACTGCGGGGTTCTCAAAATAGGGGACCCCGAAGTCTTCCTAGATGAGCCATTCATATCCATTCATGGTGATGAAATATCGATTCCGGGGGTCCCTTATTCTGAGAGCCCCCGACATCACCAACTACCGACATATCCGACATCGATTCAACGTCGCTGGGCACGCCGCCTTCGACTCTTGGCGGCGTTGTGCTTCATAGCATGGCCCCGCAACTGCAGCGGTGCGGCGGGGAAGGGAATGAATGGCTAACTGGTGATAAATCATTGATGAATGCCTCACTGGCGACAAATGGTGATTTCTCAAGCAATATGGGTACCCCCAAACGTCTGGTTTAATACTGTAACCATTTATAGCCATAAACCAACCATTTGTGGGGTCATTTGTTTGAGAAACCACCAATTCATGGTTGAGTCATACTCGGTGAATGATTGATTGATGGCCAATTTGATGATCAATCACGGTTAGGCAATTGAGGTTAGTGGAAGGTAGATCGTGTGGTTTTAATGATGCCACTTTGATGACCAACGGCTAATTCAAGAATTAACACCAGCGTGGGGTATGTGTGTGTGTGCACGCATGTCTGTGTGTGTGTGTGCACATGTCACATGTGCTTCTGCGAATAAGGAAATGTGCCTGCGTGTATACAGTGTATGTACACGTCACATATACATAGATCGATTATATAAATACACACCTATGTTGTCTTAGACAGATGTATATTTTGTATGTATACACACATATATATAAATGTGCAAGTAAGCAGAGGTGGAGACACAGAGCCAGACACGCTGCCAGTGATCAGCGAAAGATGCCCAGGCAATCCTGGAGATCACACCAGCACCCATTCCCTCCAGCCCAGCTCGTTGTTGACTGGGAGGCGACAACACATCTGTTTGTTGATTAAATATGGGCGGTTCATTGTCATCATGTGTCATTCTGATACTTACCATTACTCTGATGATCAGCATTACTTTTCAAGTCTTGTGATTATCATGATGGAGATCTTCTTATGATGATCATTTCATGAATCATTTCATGATCATTGCTACTTTTTCAGAAACCTTCTCACAGGGTGCCAAATCACTTGCCACCCTGGGCCCGGTCTTCTCTCGGTCCACCTTCGCCTGCTGGTTGAAGTCAGTGGTGCCATTCTCTTCCTGGGATTCGATGGACCGACTTGCTGGGCCATGACTTGGGGACTTGGTGACCTGATTGGTTTCCAAGGGATGGACTTGGAAAGTGAAGGAAGTACATCCTGACTGGTCATGGGATATGCTTCCGCCATGCCACAATTCCCTTCAGTGTCAACGATTTTGAAGATTCTCGTTTTTGGGGACCACTTTCACTGTCAGAGCCAACGTCACAATCTGCAGGGTGATTCAAATAGTGGAAGATGTAGACTTATACATATGTTTGGAAAGACAGCACCAAACAATCGTTGCCTGGGCTGCAAATCAGTTTAGCAATCCCCTCTCCAGCCAACCGATCATGGAAAATCATGGTGCTTATGATGCTGAATGGAGATAAGTACTGGGTGATTATATAAGAGGCTTTAACCATGAACCATGATTCACCATTGATGGACCATCATATAATGGCTATACACTGATTGTTAATCAACTATGATTCACCATTAGCTGTGATACTGGTACTGGCTAGAAATACTTGCTGATTCTAAGTAGTCAACGGCATATCATGCCTACTTCATGGGTATTCTAAGTAGTCAACGGCATATCATGCCTACTTCATGGGTCCATAAGAGGGTTTCTCAAGCCATAATCCCTAAATCATCCTTTATATTCCTCATTTATGGTAATAAACCAACCATAACTTACTAATAAACCAACCATTTTGATCCATTTTGGGGGGTTCCCCATGATGAGAAACCACCACACTACTGCTCCACCGAACTGATCCATTCTTAGCAGCGACCAGCACCCGCCAGCCCTGACAGAAACGGAAACCATCGCCAGGTGGCCATCTCGGCAGCAATGGTCTCGGCGGCTTCTTTGAAATAGCTCTTCCATTCCTCCAAGCGGAGAACTGGTTGGTGGTTGAACCACCATGGTTAACTAGTTGTTGATTATATATGATTATATATGGTAATAATGGTTGATGATGATCATTATTGGTTGGTGGTTGAACCGCCCTTGTGAAAAATATTAGCCAACCAATCAGTTGTTAATGATTACTATAGAAAAGAAAAAATGTTTGAAACCACCAACCAGAGAAGCATGTTCTGATTGATTCTGATTGGTAATAGATGATTATAATATTGACCATTATATCAACCACTATTAACCACTATTAAGTATTTGCCATGTTCTGATTGGTGGACAGTGATGGATGCACATTTTCGAATGGTGATGGATGGATAGCATTTTCGAATGGTGATTGATGAGTGGCATTTTCGAATGGTGATGAACTGGCCATTGATGAGTGGTGTTTTCTAATTGTCTTCCATTTGTGCACCGTGATTCATGATGAACACAAAGTAAAACAACGTTTAGTGGTGGGTATCATACGCCGAGGTGGATAAATTCTGGATTCCAACGCTAAAAAGGGATGAGCTGTCAATGGTTGTTTCTGATTGATTGTTGATGGCTGCTGGAGGCTGTTGGTCATTGGATCTTACTGGTTGCCCATGTGACCTGCCTATGAGTCAAGTAACCACATACTTGGCCTGGCTCGTAGAGTCTTTAGCTTCAGGATATTTTGTGGGCAAAAAGACTGCGATGTTCAGGCAATATTTGATACACACTTGCTGGTAATGTTGCTGGCAAGTATCATCATTGACCATTCTCGAACATCCTTCATCAAACCCTGCCTTATCAATCCATCTTCAACGAGTTCTAGATTTTGCTGACTCACAGATATGTCCAAACAGTCTGGATCGAGACAGCTTGTCTCCTGGAAAAGTGGAGCTCAAACGTGTCTGATCCCCTGACATTACGGTGGCTGAATGGTAGCTCTTTGGGAGGGGTGCATGGATTGAAGTAGCCCTGAATTCCCCCTATCCGATGGAAATTCCCCCCGTGGCAACCGCAGCCATGCCTTCATGGAGATCAACCCATCACAGGGATCGATGTCGATCTGCTTGAAGATCTCAAAGGGCCTGGGGCAGCCACCACTAGCCATTCATCAACGGTAGCGACCATCAACCCATGAGATCTACCTCCATGTCAATCGTTTTGGGTGGAGTCCTCGGTCATCTTCGGTGCTTCCCAGTCATCATTGCCCTGTGTGGTCATGGCCGGGTTTGTTGATGTTCCCCTGCTGCAGATTCAAACCGAAGAAGCGGGCGCCCTTGCACGCAACAAAGCAATCTCCATATCGACCAATCCCCTGCGTGATGAACAATGAAAGTAACTACCC
>VSDK01020467.1:239785-257319 GCA_009767595.1 Symbiodinium kawagutii
TGAGCTTGCCGTCAGAATCAACGAGTACTTTCTTCTTGTCCTCTGACGGGAGGATGGAGTTCCTCAGCAACACATAGGATCTTACATCCGTGATGGATGCGTTCTGGCTGATGAGGTCCTCAAAGATGACTTCATGACGGGCAACATACGATTCGTTGGTCTCGTCAGCACGCTGCACTGTGCCATAAATGGCTTTTTCGAACTTCTCAAAGGAAGTTTCCAGGGTCGTTTTGCCCCAAACTCCACCCAGGGTCTTCACAATGAGTTTCACTCCTTCGAGTGAGCTGGTGCGTAGCTTCTCTGGCGCCAAGCGGACGATCTTCTGGAAGGCCGAGCCCTTGCATTGTAGAGCGGCACGTGGTGCCAGCAAATGCAGGTGCTCTGGTGGCCATAAACCACCCAGGAATTCCAGACGTCGGGCATAGTCCGTCAAATCTGTCACACCAGGTTCAAAACTTGGAATCAACTGCCATGGAAGGTGGGAGGCTGAGCCCGTCATGCCCGAGCCTCCGCTGCTGGTTCCACCTTCACCATCGTTGGCCATATTGATCCCTACCTTGTAGCCCGGATCAGCTCTTTCCCAGATTCACCACCAATGCAGATTCGCAGGAGCCACAATGGGTTTCTGGAGAGCCCGCGGGCTCCGCTACCAATGTGGAATGACCACAGTTGGTAGGGATCCCTCACACCAGTTGCAGAAAGGCAGCCCCCAGGCTGTGCAATACGAACAGTATGGACAGACCACTGTCCTCAGGACCTCCGGATCCACAAACGCCGCCCCAGGCAGCAAGATACCCTTTTGCTGACCACAGCCGACCAGTAAACCCCCTCGTCTTGGGCCCAATCGCGAGAGCGAGAGAACTTCACTTGACATGTCCCCTGCAAGGATGACGAGTACTGGAGATGGTCATATATTCAAATCACACTCCCGAAATTTTATCAAGATTGTGTTTTTCTATACAAAATGAGGCGTGTTCCAAGGAGGATGTGACCCTGCTTGCAATGGAATTGGACAACCAAGTCTTGGTGGAACGACGGTCTGCACGCTCGCGAAGAGTTTCTTCCATGTCGTGCAAACAACAAATGCGATGCTTCAAAAAGGCACGAAGCCGGTAGCAATCCATGATTTTCGTCAAAGCATCTGCTAGTTGGGCTGCACTGTGTACCCAATATGGCATGATCCCGGATTGGAGGTGGCTCTTGATTACTAGGGCTTCTAATAATGTTCGGTGTTCCTGACACTGAGGTGTGGTGTTCTTGATCAAAACATCATAGAGTGATTTGCAATCAACTACTGCAATACCTGGTGGACCTTGACTCCAGACTGTATCCGGTTGCTTCCACGGAATGCGTGGATCCAATAGCCATGCCCATGCTATCCTCAACCAGTTAGTCAGATCAACAACAGATGACAAAGCGTATGTTTCAGCAGCAAGGGTACTAGCAACAACACGATCAATTTTCTTGGAAAACCACAAAAGAGTACTGGAAATCGTTTCCTTCTTGTCGAAGATGTCAGCATGGGTAGCTAGGATGATTCCGCCCTTCTGGCTCTGTTGCTTGGTACGAGTGGCGAAGGAAGCATCGGAATATGCTACGAATCGGACCTGCTCCACAGGGATTGATGAAATCGTGATGGTGGTTTCAGCATATTTCTTGGTCTCGGCTAAAAGACGATTCCCTTCGAGGAGATCCTTGATGGTGGCACATGTAATCTTTGCCTGAAGAAAGCTCAACCGGGCCGCAATGTCCGGCCGAGTATTTGAGGCCGCATATTGGAGGGACCCTACAAGTCCTCGCAGTTGTTGACGCTCTGCCTCAGTTACATTCAGATCCTCTGATTTACGACGGGATCGCTCTATGGAGATGGGAGTTATATCCTTTACATACTCAGTTTGGTCCAAGTGAATGTTGAACTCTGAATCCTGACGGATGTGAATACCAGTGAACGTGAAGTCACTCTCTCTCTTCGATCCAAACGGAAACTTACTCTCCAGTTGTGACAAAGCCTCATCAAAGACAGTATCACCGCAGCACAAACCATCGTCTACGTGAAGACCAATGGCGCCATGCACGGTGCCATCGGGGGAACATAAGGAGAATAAGCATGGGTCTAGTGGTGACATCACAAACTTTAGTGCGATCAACGAATCCCGGATTTCTTGATACCATAGGAACGGAGCATTTACGAGCCCGTATGCACTTTTCTTCAACTCGCAAATCTCTGAAGGACCCAATTGGAGTTTCTCTCTAAGCTCTTGTGGTGGTTCTATGCCTAGCAACCTGGAATCACGACGGGATCCTCGGAGGAATCCCGTCTTGACATCAAAGCTTCGGATTATCCAGCGACGAGAACTACAGAGTTGCAGGATGAGTGCTCGGCTTTCTCTTTGGAGGGTTGGTGAGTCACGAGGAATTTCTGTGAGGTTTGGGTCTTCATAGCCTAAGATGACTAAACGGGCTTTAGCCTTCTTGGAGGTTCCTTCTTTCAGAGCATCAACTGCATCAAGATCCTTGTAAGTTAGAACCCACCTGCACCGGAGAATGTTCTCCTCGGGAATCTTGCTCCGGAGAATGCGAGCGACAGTCTGAGTTGCGAGCCATTGCTCGATTTCTTTGTTCTTGGCTTTCTGGAATTCCAATCTCTGGGCTTCGGACAACTCAGTCAGTTTCACTTCCGCCCGTTGGCGTTTCGCTGCACTTGCGGCAAGGATTGGCAGATTCTCAGGGTGAGTCTTGATGTTAACTAAGTCGCGATCTGTCAAATCTACTTGACACAGAAAACACTGGTTATCAACCATGTTGATGGATTCAGTTGGCTCTTCAACCACCTGATGAGCTTGGGGGTGAACATGAAAAATGGTCATACCCTTCCAAGGCTCACTGGACTTCCAATCTGTGCCCTCCACATCCCACTGGTCATGTTGACTCCACTCTTGATCAGCTCTGTGACCAAGTGTCGTGCGGTCACCGTAGAGAGTCAACACGTCAAAAGGACAGTCATCGGCTTGACATGGATTGAAAGCTGAGAGTCTGGGCTGACGATGCACACGGATCACTCTTTGGGCCTGCAGGATCCAGTAGTCACTCTGGGCAAACAGAGAATCCTCATCATCATCAAACGGGATTGGAACATTCAAACCATCGTTACTATCAGGCTCTGGGTCCTGGCTCAACGGAGTGGTTGGTGCATAGTCGTCAGTGTCAAGACCACTGTTGGGATGGGCTGGTTCCGCATCTGGTTGGGAGCTACTGTCGAGGCTGGGTAGCGGGGCTTCCGGTGTTATAGGAAGCTCTGTTTCCTCTCCGGGGAAACTTGGTGCATGAATTGGCATCTCACCATGTCCTGTGAGATCTTCAAATTGAAATACACCCTTGTTCCCGACGCGCTCTGGCAGAGTTATAGGAGCATTGCTTAACATGTCGGAATGCTGGCCAGCTTCTCTTTCAGACAATAGTCTCACATGTTCTGGGGCTACTCGATAGATGCGAGAGGCATGGGAAATCCATACTACATGATCACCTTCTTGGATTATTACACGGGAAGGACCTATCCAAGATCCTTGTTGCTCTCCTCTCCCAGGTCTCCAGAACATGACAAATGTTCCACCGGTCAGGGAACCACGGTGTGGTCGCTGGCGTCTCAGAAACGCTCGCCGCAATCGGTCGCTATTGTCAGCGACCAGGAAGGCTTTGCGAGCAGCCTCTCTCTTCGCAAGTTGCTCTCTAAACTTGACACCCTCGGGTAAGTCACTGCTTGCTGAATACTGTGCTGATGAGAATGGGTCATCACATAACGAGCCAGGGATTGGTTGGCTCTTACCTAGCACCAGGATTTCAGGGGTATACCCCTTTGCTCTGGACAAGGTGTTCTTGGCGTTACAGCATAGTCTGAGAGCGGTTTGCATCTCCAAGGTATCCGCTATGTGATGGTCATGATCATACTTGTTGAGCATTTGTTGGATGATCTCACCATGTCGTTCCACCTTTCCCAGTTGCCAATGTGCGTGTGCAGCTACTGCTCTGACATGAACGTTCAGCTGTTGAGTCAGAGAAAGGAAATGCTCGGAACACAATGCTGAGTCATTATCAATGATCAGTTGTTTCGGAGGGCCAGCCCAATGGAACCATATGTCTTGAAATGCTTCAACCATCGCTTCAGCTGTCATGCTTGACAAGACAGTCCCCTGATGGAAGTTGGTGGCCATGTCAATGCAGTGAATGAAAGTGAACCGTCTTCCAGTATTACTGGTCCAGGTGATGCAATCACAACCAACACTGTCATTGAATTCGAGGGGATCAGGAAGCGATGATGGACGTGCTATCTTCGGCTGTTGAAGCTCATGGCATGTGCTACATTGAAAATCTGTCAAACCTTCAAGTATGGAGGCATCAACCTGCTGTTCCAGCAACACTCGACGGAGTTTCTCAGCACTGGGGTGCCCGAGGTTATGGTGTATCTTGGAGATCCACTGCCGGGTGCTTTTGGGAAGTGCCATGAACTTGGGACCATGATGAACGTGAGCTATCTCGGGCATCTGATGCTGGGAACTCACAGATTCATCGGTTCTAGGCGATGATGGACAGCTCACTTCGGGAACGCTACTATCAATGCTTGATGTCAGTGGTGCATTGGCTTCAGAGGAGCTTTTGAATCTCTTCTCATCATTTGGAATTTCCATGGATTCATTGGACCTCTTCTGGCTACCTCTCTCCTCGGTGCCAAGCGCATCACGGGGCCTCGCAAAGATGGTGACCAGAACTCTGGCTGGCTGTGTCTTCGCACGGGCCTGCCGGTCACTGAGCTGTCGCCATGCAGTCCAGTCTTCACCCTCGAAAGGTGTCAGCTCATGTCGGTGAAGACCAATTGTCTTTCTCAGATTGGCTTCATGCTGGGAAACACGGATAGGTATTTGACGAAGTTTATCAGTGCCTTTACTGATTTCGATGACTCGGATGATCTTATCAGGACATTGTTGTTGAACCAGTTCGAAAAATGAACCACCTTCGATGACAAGCTTGCCTACTCTTGGAGCAATTTCCTGAGCTTTGGTCAGGATGGAATTTGCATCGAAGCTCTGAGATGACGAACTTGCTATTGAGCTGTTGGGATTCTCTACTTCCACGGGGAAGAATCGCCGTGAAGGATCAGACTTGCCATGGAGCCTTCGTCGCTTGGCTTCAGGCTCATCTTGCGTTGTCTCACCACTCAGGATGGGCCACGAAAGATCAGGAAACACACGAAGTTCGTGACATGATAGACTGGCCTGAATGGAACGAATGATCTTCTGTGCAAACACGGCGGTGTACAGTTCTGTGAATGAGGAGACTGCTTGGCTAGAACCGCTTTTGGGATCATGGTATCTACCAGCTACAAGGTCATGAGAATGGTCATGCTTGCAGATGAACTGTTTCATGTATTCGGCAAGAATGATGGACGTGGTGAACAACTGTGTTCCCTTCTGCAAAAGGAGGCCACTTTCTGGGTGTGTGAGTAAACCGGCCACACACATGTCGCACCTGACTCTGCAAGTGTGATCCACGATTCGACACATGTGATCCTGGAATAACATTTCAGAACCGACTGGTTGTTCAAGAGTGAAATGGAAATCGGGACCGCACTGGTTCTGATGGACAAAGATGGCATCACACAGGTTCAGGTGCACACTGTCATCCTGCCGAGCTTGCATGACTTTCTGGGCTGTCTCAGGGGATCTCGCAGCATTGAACTGCGACCATTTGCACCAAGCTTTGCATTTGGGGGACATCCATACATGCTTGGGTCGAAGATAAAACAAGATCTTATAGAGTTTCTGTCTTCCTTCAACGTACTGCAAGTCTCCCTGAGCAAGTCCAAAGCGCATGCACCGCAGACCCTTGCGCAGACCTTGCTTTGTGAGCTGGCTCTCGGATGAACAGTAGACTTCTAAAACATCTAATTTGCTGGTCGTCTTCTTCCTCTGGGACAAAGGTTGTGTTGCTTGCAATTTGGAAAAGAACTGTTTCATTTCCTGAATTAAGGGATTATGATGCTCAACTTCGTGGGCCATGTAGAGACTACCGGATTGGATAAACTGATTCAGCTCACACACGGCTTGCTCGAGTCGATGCATCTCACTGGGACTCACTGTTCTTGAGGAGCAGTCTGAGGTGGAGTCCCCAGGGCACTGGTCACATGCTTGAGCTGGTTCACAACTTGGCTCATGATGTCCTCGAGTCTCTCCAGTCGGGCTTCTTGGTGTTCTTGATGGCGCCATGTCTTTGAGCTCACGATCTCCAGGTCTGAGCTTTCCTCGGAGGGTGGTGTTGGAAGGCAAGGTGACCCAGGTTCCTCTCCACTGCTCTTGGCACGAGCCTTGGCTTTGGCGGAGGTTCCAATCACGGTCGTCGGGCCATCTTGCGTCAGTTCCTGGCGCTCCACCCATGTCTTGAGGAAGTGGCTGAACGCCACATGTTCCTGCTTGCTGGACTCCCCGTACCGGGACAGGAACCACTTGCAGTACTTGGGATCGGACTTCAGGACATGACCGAATGTTTCTCCCACCTTTGTGTCCCCGAACTGGATAGTCATCTCCTCCAGTTGAGCAAAGGACTTGGTCTTCAGGTCCTCGAGGAAAGCGGACTTCTTCTTCTCGGTCTTGATGGCCTGGAAACGATCGGCCCACGCTGCACTTCCTGACGACATGATCGGTCGATAGGATGGTATCGGAAGCAGAGACAATCACGGGTGCTGACTTGGGCACAAACTCTGATTCACTTGGAAGTGCAGTGGGTGACGACTCTTTCTCGGGCAGTGGCTTCTGAGCATCTGATGACTGTGCAGTGATCTTCATGTTGTCCGTTATCGGTTGTGTATGGTCTCTATCGTGAGTATGATGAGTCATGATGCCAGAACTATCTTGTTGGCTGGATGTGTCAGCTGGTACCTCTCTTGCCTTTACACCTTGGGAGTCACATGCGAAAGGATGATTCACGGTGCTCGTGAGTGCAGTGTCGGCATTCGCAGTGGTCTTTCGTGCCCTGCGAGGAGATACTGGAGGTTTGAGACGGACCAGTTCACTCAGGTCAAGAGTGAACAAACGCTTTCCGGAGAGCACGATTGGTGTGGTGCACTGGAGTTCTCTGAAAAAGATCTCTTGTTTTGCAGTATCGATGACAGCTCCCAAACTACGACAAACACTGTTGGATATGAGCAAAGGAGTGTTTGACTCAACCAGTGCAATCTTAATCCAAAAACGATCAATAGGTATGTACAAGGCTCGATGGCATGGAACAGTGCTGTTGTTACCAAAACGAAATGTCATCTGAACAGGTTTCTCATACATCATGGCTTGAATGTGCTGCGGAAAGCTACCTACAAAAGTCTCAAGCTGCTGAACTCCCATCACGGTCTGCGATGCCCCAAGGTCAACAATCCCAGTTGCATGAGTGGTGGCGAACAAAACTTCATGAATCTCCTTGGAGTTGGTGGCATGTGTTGACCTGCTAAAGGCATCACTGCTGGCGGGAGGCTGTCTGACAGCCCCATCTGGCATGATCATCACCTTGTTTGGTGACGAGGGGGTTTCAGGCGTCTCAGATCGGCTATTCCTGGAGTTCACCGGTTGGCACATGTGATGAATGGCTTGTGACAATGATCCCCGAATAGCATGGTATCCCTGATGATTTCCCCCATACTTATCATTAATCGACCTACACACGACGAATGCACAAGCTGTGATGTCCTGTGGTGTCACTGCGGTGTCATCTTCGGCTTCACTGTCTTCGGTCTGGAGCACAAAGATGTCGGCTTCGTCGGAGTCTTCGCCATGGGCTGCCACCAGGTTGGCTGCAGCTGGAGCCTTCACTGGATTCCCTTGGCCTCCTCCAGTGGCAAGACGACGTGGGCACTCATTCTTCCAGTGACCACGGGCTCCGCAATGTCGACATTCGGACTCAGCGATTCGAACAGCAAGGGGTTTTCTGGGCCGGAACCCCTGGCCAAAGCTGTTCTTTCCCTTTGGTGCTCCTTTCTTCCCACCTTTTCCGCCCTTTGTGGGCCAGAAGCCACGATTTTTGCTTTTGTCCATGAGCCGACGGCGTGCATCGAGGTATGTGGAGACATAGGCTGAGGCTTCCCCACTCTCCTGGATGCTGTCGATCAAGGCTTCTTCGAATTGTTGGACGATGGCTGCGTCCGCGTCTCCTTCGGCCAGGTATACTTCGAGCATGCCGTCCGTGAGGTCGGTCTCGGAGTGACCTGTGAAAAAGGCCTCTTCGACATTGGGATCACCTTCGTCCTCGAAGGTAGCATCACATCATATGTTTTCGTCTTCGTGGAAGTCTTGGAGGCTCCCTGCACTTCCTGGAAAAATCGGGAGCCCAACATCTTCAAAGCTCGAATCACTTCCTCGTATTTGAGCTTGCCGTCAGAATCAACGAGTACTTTCTTCTTGTCCTCTGACGGGAGGATGGAGTTCCTCAGCAACACATAGGATCTTACATCCGTGATGGATGCGTTCTGGCTGATGAGGTCCTCAAAGATGACTTCATGACGGGCAACATACGATTCGTTGGTCTCGTCAGCACGCTGCACTGTGCCATAAATGGCTTTTTCGAACTTCTCAAAGGAAGTTTCCAGGGTCGTTTTGCCCCAAACTCCACCCAGGGTCTTCACAATGAGTTTCACTCCTTCGAGTGAGCTGGTGCGTAGCTTCTCTGGCGCCAAGCGGACGATCTTCTGGAAGGCCGAGCCCTTGCATTGTAGAGCGGCACGTGGTGCCAGCAAATGCAGGTGCTCTGGTGGCCATAAACCACCCAGGAATTCCAGACGTCGGGCATAGTCCGTCAAATCTGTCACACCAGGTTCAAAACTTGGAATCAACTGCCATGGAAGGTGGGAGGCTGAGCCTGTCATGCCCGAGCCTCCGCTGCTGGTTCCACCTTCACCATCGTCGGCCATATCGATCCCTACCTTGTAGCCCGGATCAGCTCTTTCCCAGATTCACCACCAATGCAGATTCGCAGGAGCCACAATGGGTTTCTGGAGAGCCCGCGGGCTCCGCTACCAATGTGGAATGACCACAGTTGGTAGGGATCCCTCACACCAGTTGCAGAAAGGCAGCCCCCAGGCTGTGCAATACGAACAGTATGGACAGACCACTGTCCTCAGGACCTCCGGATCCACAAACGCCGCCCCAGGCAGCAAGATACCCTTTTGCTGACCACAGCCGACCAGTAAACCCCCTCGTCTTGGGCCCAATCGCGAGAGCGAGAGAACTTCACTTGACATGTCCCCTGCAAGGATGACGAGTACTGGAGATGGTCATATATTCAAATCACAGTATATATATATATACATATATATATATATATATACATATGCATATCGATGTGTATATATATATATATATATTTATATATATACATATATTGATATGCCAAAACTATACATATATCTTTATTTATTTGCTGATGTATTCATAGATTGATTCATTCAATTCATTCATACTCATTTACGTGAGGATCCCCTCTTGCCACCGATCACCACAATGACATGACCACCAACCGCTATTCCTCCGCAGCGCTCCCAACTCCTTTGCCGATCCAACACGCCAAGTGGCCACTTGCGCAATCTTTCCGGTGCGCCGGGTGTCGAACCACTTGAAAGCTCGCTTCAGAGAGCCCATCTTCTTGATGAAGACCTGAAGAGACAAGCCATGGAAGCATTCACTGAAGCTTGAGTGGGTTCTCTTCAGTCAACAATGTGGTTTATTGGCTGATTATACAATGGATAATTCGTTTGACCAATGGTTGTATAAGTTTTATTCATGGTTCTCACTATTGGTCCAGAATGGCCAATTGGTCAACAATGACCAATAACAGTCATAACGGCTTTATCCTTACACATCAGCTGACCTTTCTTTCCAGCACATTTCTTTGAACAGATAGCTCCTGAGCATGGCTAACCTTCATGGCTTCGAGGCTGAGAGGTGGCATCCGATTGACCTCCAAATCGATGAAGAATTGGTACATCACAAATAATTCCTTCCGCTCAACAGTTGAGTCCACAAGAAACCCTGGTTTAGTAGGAAATGGATGCATTTTATGCTGGGACAGGGAGGATTAGGATTTGGGGGAAAGGATTATGAACACAGTGAAAGAGAAACTTGGTGCAACGCAAAACATCTACAGTAAATAGTGAAGGGAGGTCAAAGATATGACCAGTTTTGCTGGTTGCTGAGTAGGGTGTTCCAGCTGAGTGTATCAGGCAAAGCCATTGCTGAACACATAGTCTGTCAATGAGAACTGCCATCATCATCAATGTCTGAAATGACTTCTGCTGTGCAATTCACCCTCCATGGTGGAATATTGCCTGTGATAAAGCAATTTCATATATCAAGCCGATAGCTTTGACTGGCGTTGGATCTGGGATTGAATTAATACCTAAAGCCTCTCACGGTACGGGCCTTTTGAGCAATGCAACAACGCAGCACCCCTTCTGCAGGAAAAGGGCATATGAGCTTCAGGGATGTTCAGATCCCAAAGCTATGAAGGGAATGTTTTATTGATATCAAACATCGTATGTCTATGTGTGTTTGCCATATGGACAAGGGTCACGCCACCCACCATCTAAAAGCTCGCCAACACTTCGACTCGAAACTGGTGCGCTGGGATGTAAACTGCTGGGGTAAGCGCTTGGCGCGGTCCCACCAGTCCCACCAGTCCCACTTGGTTGCCCGAACATAGGCCAAGGCCAACCGGCCGCTAGCATTCAAGGCAGCCAGTTCGCTGGCCAGCTGCTCCTGGTACCACCCATCCCAAAAGTTCAATAGTGAGGTTGCTCTGTTGACTTTACTGGTGGAAGGCACCGAGTTACTTTTGTAGATATGTACACCAAGTATACATACATATATATATATATATATTGTACACATATATGTACATGGAGACATGCAGAAAACTATTACCAAACGCATTGAACTGAGGATAGTGGGGTTCTGGGCGGGGGAGTGACCATACATAAAGATATATACATATGTATGTGTATATGAATAAACAAACAAATGTATATATATATAGAGAGAGAGAGAGAAAAAAAATATTCATATCCAAAAAAGATAGATGTATATGTTATTAATATACACATGATGGTTTCTCAAAATAAGGGACCCAAGAAATGGATGGTTTATTACCACAAATGATTAATGTTGGATGATTTGGGGGTCCCCTACTTGGAAAAAAACACCCCCTCATGCAATGTACATCAGGACTGTACCCATTGGGTGACCAAACTCACCCAAGTTGCGCGATACCAAATGATCCAGGTGAAGCATCAGGTCAACCAGTAATCCTCGCCTGGCAATCATCAAATGGCGAGCTGGATCAATATTTCATGGTTTGATGATGGATAATGAGGGTTAATAACCAACAATTAGAATGATATAATATCTTAGGTTATTGACCTCATGGATCCTCAATAGCAATGGGGAATAATAACCAACAATTACTGCATGGTTTAATGATGATACACCAGGCGTACAAGGTTTTGACCACAGCCAATTCTCTCCATTCATACTCTCATTGGTGTTCAATTGCTATTGTTATCTCCACTGCGGATTCCCCCCTTCATTTGAGGGGTCGATAGGTCTCTATACCTGCATGTCTTAGTCCCCCTTTCTATTCGTTTCTGCCCTCATGGTCACTCCTTGAAGGTAAATCTGTACCCTTCAAAGTGAATCCCTTAACGCTTGTCCCTTACTCTGCTCTTGCACCTCCCGGGCCCCCAAAAATGTTTTGCTTCCCAACACCAGGGGGCTGGGTATAATCTTGGAAGAACGGGATTTTCAAAAAAACAAACCCACTAAACAAGAAAGACACACATCCAAAAAAAATGTTTCTAAAAAGTCAACCAAGACAATAAAGCTGAGCCCTGCTGCAAAACATGGTTTGATGACAATGCATTGGAAATCACCCCTGCAAATCCAAATCAATGCTTTTCAATGAGAAGTCAATCAAGACAACTGGTTCATAAATTATGATTAATTACAAAAATTACTTTACTTCGAGTGATCCCCACCATGTCATTTCAACACCGCTTGTTGACTCCACTTTTGTTTGACATTCTCTCTGACATTTAAAATCACATTCTTTCTGACATTCTCTCCGACATATCTTCTGACATTCTTTCTGACATATCTTCTGACATTCTTGCTGACATATCTTCTGACATTCTTTCTGACATTCTCTCTGGCACACCTTTTGACATCATTTCTGGCACATCTTCTGACGTTCTTTCTGACAACTTTCTAGTCGGACATTCTATCCTGACATTTCTTTTGGCATTCTCTCTGACATATCTTCTGACATTCTTTCTGACATGTCTTCTGACATATCTTCTGACATTCTTTCTGACATATCCTTTGACATTCTTTCTGACATCTCTTCTGACATTCTTTCTGACATGTCTTCTGACATACCTTCTGACATTCTCTCTTCAATTCTTTCTGGCATATCTTTTGACATTCTTTCTGACATCTCTTTTGACATTCTTTCTGACATATCTTCCGACATTCTCTCTGACATTCTTTCTGGCATATCTTCTGACATTCTTTCTGGCACATCTTCTGACATTCTTTCTGACATATCTTCTGACATTTCTTCGGACATTCTTTCTGGCATATCTTTTGACATTCTTTCTGACATCTCTTCTGGCACTCTTTCTGGCATATCTTCTGACATCTCTTCTGACATATCTTCTGACATTTCTTCGGACATTCTTTCTGGCGTATCTTTTGACATTCTTTCTGACATCTCTTCTGACATATCTTCTGACATTCTCTCTGACATTCTTTCTGACATCTCTTCTGACATATCTTCTGACATTCTCTCTGACATTCTTTCTGACATCTCTTCTGACATATCTTCTGACATTCTCTCTGACATTCTTTCTGACATCTCTTCTGACATATCTTCTGACATTCTCTCTGACATTCTTTCTGACATCTCTTCTGACATATCTTCTGACATTCTCTCTGACATTCTTTCTGACATCTCTTCTGACATATCTTCTGACATTCTCTCTGACATTCTTTCTGACATCTCTTCTGACATATCTTCTGACATTCTCTCTGACATTCTTTCTGACATCTCTTCTGACATATCTTCTGACATTCTCTCTGACATTCTTTCTGACATCTCTTCTGACATATCTTCTGACATTCTCTCTGACATTCTTTCTGACATCTCTTCTGACATATCTTCTGACATTCTCTCTGACATTCTTTCTGACATCTCTTCTGACATATCTTCTGACATTCTTTCTGACGTTCTTTCCTCGCGGTTGAGGTCCGGCAGCGACCACTAGGCGTGGATGCTCGTGGTGGAGGAGGATGAGGAGGAGGAGAAGAAGGAGGCATGACAGCTCTGATAAAATCTAACCAACCCTCACCTGACAGGTGGGGAAAAACAAATTCTGTTCAGAAGAGATGTTCCAGCGATTCGATTTTTGCAAAAGCTGCAAAACAGCCAAAGCAACACTCTAAAGAATATCAACACTCTCCACAATCATCTGCTTTGCTGATGTGTTTCCAGTTTCCAGTATAATCAACATTAATCAACCATATAATCAGACATCAACCATCTCTCGCTTGTCATCCCTGGCAGCTCCTGCTCCGCCACCGCTTGCAATTCTGCATCGCTCAGCTCCTGCCATGCCAAAGCGCACGTGCCAAAAAGGAAGAGCTGGTGGTGAGCAGTAGAGATTGGTGAGCTCAGCTAGTGATGGTTAAGCAGTGGGTAGTAGTGATGGTAGTAGTGATTGGTGAGCTCAATCACTAGTAGTGGAGATTGGTTAAGTAGAAAGTGATGGTTAACTTGTGATTGAATAGTGATTAAGTAGTGGGTAAGTGATGGTTAACTTGTGGTCATATCCATCAACAATGGATTGACTCGTGAGCGATGGTGTAATCGGCTAGTGATATTACTTTGTGATGGTTGAGTGATGATTCAGCTGTGGTTAAGTAATGCTTATGTGATGGTCGAGCGATGATTGAGGAATGGTTAAGTGATCGTTCAGTACCGGTTCATCAGTGATCAACCAGGGGAAAATTATGGTTAGTTGATGCTGGTTGTCATTGCTATGCTGATAAGAACGAAAAATGACCACAAAAATCACCATGGAGACAATGATGGCTGAATGATGCTCAATCAATGATAGCAAGCAATAGCCAATACATATACTGTTTGATTCTGGCTTCATTGCTGATTATTTATTGGTGACTGTTCATTGGTGAAGAACCAATAAGAACAAGAATGACAAAGAAATAGCCAATAGCCAGCTATTCATCATTGTATCCATGTGTGCATGTTGGGTGCAAGCTGCGTACATGTTGTGTGCATGCTGTGTGCGTGTTGTGTGCATGTATGGGTGTGCGCATGAGCAGTATTTCGCACATTTGAATATTTCTGTGCATCTGTTTCTGACAATGACAATGCATGATACATGTCTAGAACTGTTGAGATGCATACATATATCTTTTTACATTTGGATCTACAGAAATATAGTGTATATATATATATATATATATGGATATGATGTACATATAGATATAAACATGATATGTATATATATATCTAAACATATATGATACATATTGTATCTACATATATATATATATTATAAATTCAAACACATACCAGTACTATAGACATACTGGCGAACTTGTCTATCACTTCCTCAACGCTGCAGCTGTCCTGGAGGTCCCTGCCATCCATGCCATGCTTCAGCACTCGTTGCACATGTTCGCTCGGAGGTGCCATTGACCTGGGAGTTCACAGGGTGAATGATGCCTAATAGGGATAGGGATTAATCAAGTTATCATAGGTTAACATCTACCATCTATATTGTTAATAGATTATCATTAGATGACGATGGTTAACATTAGGTTGTCAATAGCCACTGGTCAATGTTAACCATCAAGTGGTTCATAGGTTACTTGATGATTATCATACATTAAGTTGATTAATCCCTTATCCCTATGGTGACTATGTCAACATTAACCAGTGGCTCATTAATTATCCATCAAGTGGTTCATTAATGACTATGTTAACATTAATCAGTGGCTATTGATTAATGAAAGGTTCTGATAACCAGTGGCTGATAACCAATGATTGCTTAATGGTGACTTTAATAACCCGTGGCTATTGTGGTTATTAACCCATGGTTAAGCGCGTTCATAGTCAATGACAGTGGGTATTATAACCTATGGCCATTGGTGGCTATTAAGACAAGTGCTTAGTTGGCTATAATAGTTGGCTATCATAATCTTGTCGTGATGGCTTTCAATAATGGCTATATGATTCATGTTATCAACGGGCATTGTAACCTATGGCTATGAAGTGTTAAGAACCAATGGCTCCTAACTATTCATTACCAATTGCTATCAATGGTGGGTAATCATTAAGGGCTTATTCATCATGGCTATGACTATTGACTCACAATCATGGCTTATGAACACCTGTCGTGGGTTGAAGGGTTATTAATAACCCGCCTAATCACAGGCTGTTCAATGTTCATATTGATGATGAATATGACTGTCCCTACCCCCACTATTACACTGGTAATTCACCTATGGATTGTTAACAAATATTAGGGGGTAAATAATCAGGGGTCATTGATATTAATTAGCATTGTAATAGTGGGTAATAACCCCTAACGAATTGATAGTGGGTAGTTACCCCCAATAACACATACTATGTGATACCAAGGCCAGGGTCAATAGCAATTGCGAATAGTGATGTTTGGTGGCTAATGGGGTAATAACGACTAATAACCCCAATGGCCAACATCTCATGGCTCAATACCAACAAGCACCCACGGTGAATGATGGCCAATCACTCATGGCAGGAAAGGATTGATGCCCCCAGTAGCCACGATTAATATTGATTATATAGTGAATGTGAATAAACATAATAACAATGGTATGCTTGGCAATGCTGAAGGAGATATGGAGCCCAAAAAATCACCAGTTGACCAGCTGAAAAAAATCAAGAGTTGGAACACGTAGAAACCTCTTCGTCAGCGCTTGACATCATGATGCCCTGAAGTATGCGAACTCGACCAACAATCACCGGTAAGAGAGCTAGCTAGAAATGGTTACTGCAAGATGAATGATTGAAAACACTGGCTAGTCTAGCTAATGATGGAACATTGAAGATAATTGATACATATTGATGGCTCATAACGGCTTATAATTGCTAACCATCATTATTGAAAACCATCATTGGCCATCATTGAACATCATTGACCACTGCGATGCTCTTCTCGCAGGAAATCAACAGCAGCTTACGAGCTCGCCAAGACAGCAGCAGTACCACCACGGTTTCCCAGGCTTTCCCTATAAAACACGCTGATTTTCCAACTACAGTATCCAGGTGAAAATCTACCAAAGGATAGAGGATGATATCACATGTGTATGACAGAAATATCTACATATGTATTTGTGCATGCATAAATATGTATAGATGTCTATTGGTACATCTATGTCTTTTTTGCTCCTGCGCCTACGTGTACATTTATGTATACATATATCTATAATTTTTACACAATGTGTAAATGTCCACATGGGCGCTGTTCTCAGAGCAAGAATGCCAGGACTTAAACCCGCATGGATCAGGCAACAAATGCCGCTGCCAGGTTTTAATTCGATGGACCAAGCCGGGTGCTGATTCACGTGGTTGAAAAGGTGCCCTTAATGGGAACAGTTGTTGATCCTAATTCAGTGAGGTGTGCTTCTGATAGCGATGCCAGCCACATGCTTTGATGATCTTCGATGACGTGGTGTTATTGTAGATACCTTACCGAGGTCAGCGCACCATCAAAGCGATGTTGGCACATAGTTTATGTGCTGAGATCCCTACATTGCTTGGGGAAGCCACGTGGATCGCTTGGGGACTTACTGTTACAGATCATAGATCCACCATGCTACTACCATGCCGTGACCATGCTACCACCATGCTACTACTGTGTACCATCTGCTACCCTCCGCAACCCTCAGGGCATCACCGAGATAAATCCGGTGCATCGTCCTCGTTGTCGTCATCACCTGGACGGAGGTCAGTGACTGGGGCTGGATGGCGTACCCCTGAAACTCGGGGTTCCTGGCTGAACATGATCGATTATGGAGGGATACACCGATGAACACCATCAAAAGCGGTATCTGCACATGGTGCAAGGGCCCTAAAAAGGAGCACAGCATGGAAGATGGTGCGGGGGTCAGGATTGATGGACCCAACCATGCCCTTTTGACAACCTGCTGCCTGGTTGATTGACCGACAGCCAGCTGGGGCTGGGTTACGTGCATCCCGCAGCTGTTCGGATGAAGCACTTTTTGCTGTCAGTTCTTCTTCTAGCTCGGGTACCTAATACCTACATGGTACATCATTATTCTACATGTCTATTTCTATGTTCGTGGTGTGAGAAACCTTGCGTGTCGGCCAGCAGCAGCAGCAGCAGCAGCAACAACAACAACAACAACAACAAAAAAAAAAAAAAC
>VSDK01020467.1:259732-262232 GCA_009767595.1 Symbiodinium kawagutii
GTTTTGTCCCCGGCAGCTGCCAGCGCAGGTGGATGCGATGCCCCGTGGATCGGCTGTGGCGCCGCAGGTCTTCGCTGCAGCTGCAGACCTTGCCGCAGGCGTCGCAGCGGAAGGCACCGGCGGCACCGTGGGCCCTGCGCTCCTGGGGAGGTGGGTGGATGATGGGTCAGAGGATGGCTGATGCAGATGTAATGATGGTTGATGGCTGATAGAAAATGATGGTTGACATATATATATATATATATATATATTCATATGTATATAATGAATCATATATACTGATGGTTGATAAGACAATGGTTGATACTGATGATTGATAGTGGTGATTGATGGTGATGGTTGATGATGGCTGTTACTTGGCGGTTGAAGACTGATGCTTGGTCGATGTCTTGGATCCGCGGCTACCGAGGCACGGCAGTGGCCAGAATGTGAATTGTCAATGGCTATTTTGCTCTGCTAGACCTTCAAAAAGCAGATACACTCCGGGAATCAAACATAGCAATGGAACATCACCATTTACAGTGAGTAATCTACAAATGCTGGATTCTCCGTTGCTTCGTTAGATCACCAGAGGGTAACCAACGATACTCCCACTTACCCACAACATGGTGGCAAACACCGCAACGGTTGCGCTCTTGGTAGAAATAAACAACCGCTCTGAACCTGCATAGTGGTGCAACAATTCGTTTGGGATGCCCCATTTAAGAAGTTGCGACTAGGGGAAGGAGGTACAACAAGCAAACAAGGGTCCTTGGACCAAGACGTGGACCCACCAATTGCGGACCATAAATTGAATCCAACAAAAACTCAGGAGGAACCTGCCAATGTTCGAACTTTACTTGGAAAAAATCTGAGAGTGGCAACGTCCCACGTATCAAATACGCTGCCGGTCTTGAGTGCCACACCCAACAAACGACCATTTGTTGCTTGGTACATTGCCATAATCACTTGCAATGGTGCACCATACTTGCAACAACGGTGTTACAGGATCATTGTTGTGGTTCTTGAAATACACCACACTGCCACGTATTACCATGTTGTTCACCTGGGCGATTATCATGCTGGGTTTCCCTGTGTGCTTCCAAATGAAACACAGAAAAATGTTCTTCGCGGCATAGGAGTTGGCAGGGCCCCACGAACAGGCCCGGAGACCAAAATGTTGTCATAACTCTGAAGCAGTTGGTTGACCATCCCTTGATGACCGCAAAGCCTTTGACCAAACTGAGTATTCAATCAGCCATTCTTTCGCTGTTCAATTTCCCATCGCAAAAGTAGTCGCTGGACCCTCCCGAGCGGATCCGTCATTGCTGGTCAACCTGTCATGGTGCCAAGGCGAGGGGCGTGGGCACGGTCTCTCCGCAAAGCACACAAGCACTGGAGCGAGGCACACGTGAAGACTGGCCCTTCACCACCACAAAGGTTTCGCTTGGGTCAGGCTCCTTGGGGTGCGCAGAGGTGACCCGCTTTGAAGAAGTTGCCATCTTTTCACGCAGCCATTGGTTGTCCATTGCCACTTCCCTTCCCTTTTTACAGAAAGCAATTTTGCATGATGGGATATGCTGGAACTGGTACTATCCATGTGGTACTGGATGGCACATGGTCCCGTCCTGCATGACCTGCTTGCGCGCAGCCTTCACCCGTGGGCGCTCCAGTGGCGGCGGCGCTTCGGCTTCAGCCGTTCCACCGTCGGTGGTGCTGCCCTCATCACTGGAGCTGCGATCGAAACGCAGATGTTCCAACGCTTCAGGTGGTCGGAACCTGGTTCTGATGGCGAAGCAAAAGACCCGAGACATGTACCTGCCAACAAATGGTGGTTTCTCAAAATAGGGGTACCCAAAAATTGGTTGTTTGTTGCTAAAAATGATTATTCAAGGATGATTTGGGGGTTGCTATTTTGAGAAACCCCCAAATGTGTAGCAAAATTTGGTCGTTGAAAATGCTTGAGCATGGTTGATAGTGCCAATAATGGGGGAGAAAGGCCAACAATCATGGGGACTCTATCAAGTATGTGGGATGAATGAGGGTATCATGCGATTCCAAAGTATGATGAATTCAATTGGGACACCAAACATGGTACGGACAAACCTATTTGGAGCTGTTGCTGGTTCATTTGCTCAACACAACAAACGCAAAAAGGACCTATGAGTGATGGCCTGTTTTTGGTGTGAAACTACCCTACTCGAATTTGGCAGTGGATATGATTGTCCGACATAACGCATTGAGGGGTAAGCCCTACATACTAAAACCCTCACCATAGAACCCAAAAGCAGCCTACTGTGCAGTTCTGATGAGTTGTTTTAATCCATAGCCAAAATGTGAGTGATGGTCATTGCACTATGCTGAATCCCAGAATCACCCCAACTAGTAATGGCTGGCCCAAAGGAGACATTACAAAGTATCCCTATTTCCATCTGATCATATCATTGTGGTTGGTGGCTTCTTCGGTGCCGCCAAGGGAAACCAAACCTATGAACGCGTCAGATTCACAAGCCCACCAAGC
>VSDK01020467.1:267232-285596 GCA_009767595.1 Symbiodinium kawagutii
TATTGTTCACCAATGGCGACCATTGTTGATCATTACAGGTGAACCAATATCAGAGGATGCGCAATGGTAAGCAAGAATGGCTAAGAATAAATGACCAATAGTACATCTACCATCATAAAAACCATCATCAAACCATCATCAAACCATCATCAACCATTCCTAACCAGCATCAACCATTACTAACCCTTATTACCCATCCATCATCGGCCAACCCCTAAGCACCATTTCCTGTCGTTCAAGGCACCCCCTGGCCGTTGTCCATGCAGGCTTCGAAGGTGCCATCCACCTTCGCCCGCAGCAAGGTGCAAGGCATCCACTTGCCGAGGCACTGGGTCTTGTACCTCACGCCGTGGCGTGCCACGGTTCAAACACATGGTTTAACGATGGTTTAAGGATGGTTGAAGGATCGTTGAACCATGGTTTAAGGGTGGTTTAACAAGGGCTAAACGACGGATACACAATGGTGAATGATGGTTGAAGGATGGTTGAAGGATGGTTCAACAAGGGGCAAAAGGGGTAAAGGTCATTTAAGTGATGGTTGAATGGTGGTTGAAGCAGGGTTGAATGATCGTTAAACGATGGTCGAATGAGGGTTGAATGATGGTTAAGTGATAGTACAACACTGGCTCAATACTCGTTAAACCATGCTTAAATCATGGTTAAATGATGGGTGAGCAAAGGCTCATGGATGATTAAACAATGGTCGGGTGGTTGAATGATATTCTAACGATGATTAAATCATGGTTTAAAAAATGGTTACATGCATGATGGCTGCACCGTGGTTGACCCATGCTTAAATGATAGTCGCACGATGGTCAAACAATGGTGAAACTACGCTTGTACCAGGGTAAAACGATGGCTAAACGATTTTAAAAATGTGGTTGAATGACAGCTGAACGATGGTGAAACGATCGTGGTTAAAAGATGGTTAAAGGATGATTCAACCACGGCTGAACAATGATTGAATAATGTTTACATTATGGCTAGATGATATTCAAATAATGATTGAATTGGTCAACTGATGTTTGTTTGATGGTGAAATTAAGGTTCAACCGTGATCAAACAGTGGTCAAAAGACGGGTAAATCCTTCTTAAACCATGTTTAAACAATAGTTAGGGCCAGGCGCTGAGGTTCGCCCACCGGGCGAACCTCAGGGCCTGGCTGTAGCTACCAGCAAACAATGGATGTTTGATGTATGTTTTTACACTCAGGAGTGCAAGCCGTTGGCGAAGGACAGTGAACACCAATCAGTCTTGGAGCCCCCAAGGAAGATCTGATAGGGTTTGTTGCTACCATAATCATAAGAGTTTATGTGTTCTACGACTTATTAAAAAATTGCCAGCCCCATGGAACAATGCATGCATAGTCACTCATCAATCAGTATGGGCCTCCCAGGTAAGAGATGAAAGGGTTGATGGCTACGATAATCATAAGAGTTTATGTGTTCTACGACTTATTAAAAAATTGCCAGCCCCATGGAACAATGCATGCATAGTCACTCATCAATCAGTATGGGCCTCCCAGGTAAGAGATGAAAGGGTTGATGGCTACGATAATCATAAGAGTTTATGTGTTCTATGACTAACAAATTGCGAGCCCCATGGAACAATGCATGCATAGTCACTCATCAATCAGTATGGGCCTCCCAGGTAAGAGATGAAAGGGTTGATGGCTACGATAATCATAAGAGTTTATGTGTTCTATGACTAACAAATTGCGAGCCCCATGGAACAATGCTTGCATAGTCACTTGTGAATGAGTATGGGCGTTCCAGGTAAGAGATGAAAGGGTTGATGGCTACGATAATCATAAGAGTTTATGTGTTCTATGACAAAAAAATTGCCAGCCCCATGGAACAATGCTTGCATAGTCACTTGTGAATGAGTATGGGCGTTCCAGGTAAGAGATGAAAGGGTTGATGGCTACGATAATCATAAGAGTTTATGTGTTCTATGGCTAAAGAATTGCCAGCCCCATGGAACAATGCATGCATAGTCACTTCTCAATCAGTATGACTTGGCTTCTACCTGACACGGCAGACACTTAGCGCAAAGTGAGAAACGGAAAAAGTCCGGCAGCCTCGTTTTGCGAGAGGGGTGACGATTTTCGTCCTGGGTTACTGAACCCAGGACGGAAGATCCATGAACAGATCTGATCACGATAAGCCGATAAGCACAAAGTACTGTAAATTACAGCATTTTCCGCTCCTCGGAGCTTGACGTCTTGTGAGGCGCGGGCGAACCTCAAATCCTGGCCGAATAGTTACTGTAAGCAACGGCCAAACTATGGTTGAGCGATGGCTAAATGATAGTAAAACAATCGATAAATGATGGTGAAACGATGCGGCTAAATGATGATTGAACGGTGATCAACCGACGTTGAAACGGTGAAACAATAGTTGAATCATAGTCGAACGATGGCTAAATCATTGTTTCAATAACCGTTGAAAGATGGATGAATAATGGTTAAGATTAGGGGATAACAACCAACCATACTTACTCATCAGCCCTTGATGATTGGTTCTGCTTGCCGTATTCCATTCGCAAGCCACCGGTAGAACCGCCACAACGTTGTGCTGGTCTTGGTACCTGTTCTGCTTGATGGTTTGGTTCTCACGATATTTGTGGCCCGTCCACTCCTGGGATGTGACATAACCACAGTGAGTACCCCTAGAAGGTAGGTTGTAGTCAGTTATAGTTATAGCCCCTACAACTTTGGTTAGTAACCACTTACCAAGTGGGGGATACACATCCGAGTATCCGGAAACCGTCCCTGTCTTGCAAATGACCCTTGTTTTGGAGCTGGGACGGCAGTTGTTCCGGGCACGAAATCGTAACTCCCATAGGAAGACTAGTTGTACAATCTTATAGTGATCCAACGCATACTCAGTAGATCCCGATAGAACAATCCAAAAGTTCCAGAATAACTGATATTGGCTAATGGTATCGAGAAAGATGCGCAGCCTGTTTTCTGTGAACAAGCTTTGACAGCAGATATTCACCCGTCCCTTGACCTGTCCCTTGACCTGTCCCTTGACCCGTCCCTTGACCCGTCCCTTGACCCGTCCCAGCCATTCGACCAAGGAACTTCCATTCGTAAAGCAAGTTCCGTGCCAGGGAATCTTCGTAGCGCGCCTCCTCTCGGTAGCGTAGAAAATTCTCCCTGGGCTCAAGCTCACTCCCCCGGTGTCAGGAGAGCAGCACGAGGATGTAGATAAAACTGGGTGAATAAACATGAGCTGTTTTTTTTCATGTACGTAATATGTACATGATATGTATAAGTGTCTAGGTATGTAAATATGTCTGTAGTTATTCATGCATGCAAGTAGGGAGGCATCAATATATGCGAGTCTGCAGGCAATGGATGTCTGTGTCTCTGTATGCATTGTGATATGTACGTATGTTCAGATACATGTATGCACGGATAGGCGCGCAATCTAATCCATGTATCTTTCGATCTATCGATCTATCTACCTACCTACCTATCCATCTATCTATCTATCTATCCATCTATTCGTCCATCTTTCCATCTATCTATCCACCCGTCTACCTGCACGGATGGATGGATGGATGGATGGATGGATGGATGGATGGATGGATGGATGGATGGATCGATGGATAGATGGATGGATGGATGGATGGATGGATGGATGGATGGATGGATGGGTGGGTGGATGGATGGATGGATGGATGGATGGATGGATGGATCGATGGATCGATGGATAGATGGATAGATGGATAGATGGATAGATGGATAGATGAATAGATGGATAGATGGATAGCTGGATAGCTCGATAGATGGATAGATGGATAGATGGATAGATGGATAGATGGATAGATAGATAGATAGGTAGACAGATAGATGGATTGGTAGATAGATGGATAGACGGATGGATATATAGATAGGTAGATAGATAGATAGATAGATGGATTGGTAGATAGATGCATAGACGGATAGATAGATGGATTGGTAGATAGATGGATATCTATGCATCTACCAGAGTATTTGCATTTAGGCCTGCATGTTCGTACGAGTATTTGGCTTCTGTGCGTGTATAGCATGTATACACTCATTATTGTTTACGTTTGTGTCTGGACGTAGGTCCGGATTTGTATATGTGTTTGTGTATATGCATGCACGTGGGCATGTTCATGCGGGAACATGTCTAGCTATTTGTGTGTGTGTAGATGTATAGATGTACATGCATATGTATCCAATCCCATGAAATCCGGCCAACTCACAAATATCATAGATATATGTTTATGATTTTATGTATCTATGTAAACACACAAACATATGACATCGATAACTTGTAGTATATACATGTGTTTGTGTGTATATCTCTGATATGGCTCAATTTTGGATACATGTCAAGGAGCACTAGTTATTTACAAAGAATCTGTCAAACGACCCTGTATTGGTCTGGCTCAAAGAATTCAAAATGCCACATGGACATCAGTGGAAACAGCTGCATGTTGGTCAAGTGGAACAAACAACCGACCCACTTACCCACCACCCAAACACTCAATCACCCAACCACACAACCAACAAACCACCCAACCAAACAATGGTATGGGTCTCATGCTGTGGAAGGTGGCGACTGCCCAGGAACGCACGAAGATTGTCGTGGATCAGCTGCGAGTCAGAGTCCATGAACAAGGAGATTTCCTTGCGAGCGGTAGAGATGCCCGAAACCCACGTGAGAAATGCCATGATGGTTTATAATGGCTTAATAATGGTTTATAATGGCTTAAACATGGTTTAATAGTGGCTAATTAATGGTTGAACCTCATGATTAACTAGCGGCTGGCGGTTAATCATCATGATCATTGCAGGGGTCAACGCTAGTGAAGTCATGTTTCCACAGAAAATGACAGGTGGGTTCATTTCTGCAAGACCTCAACCGGTCCTGCCCAACTGTGCAATCTGACCTGACTCAGCAGTTGGTCGCGAGCTACCTTTCCCGTTTCCAACTCTGCAAACTCAATTCATACTGACTAGGATAACAGTCGCTTAAATAGCTACCTCTGGATAATACAGAATCTCATAAAGCAATGCTGTTGACTTTTGGTTTTGATGAATGATGGTTTTTCACTCACAATACACCACCCAACTATCCAACGATGATATTTGTATGGCAGTTCTCGCGCTTTGCGGGCCTCTTTTGCCAGATGGGGTCTATCACTCATTGGTTGATAGACACTGCACCTACCACAAATATGTTTGAGCGGCTTTAGCAGGAATTTTTAGTTTGCAATATGTTGAGATTCACAGCAACTTCAGGTGTTCTTAGCTGTGGCCAGTTTGGCAACAAGCATGAGGACAAGAAAGAAAAGCAATGATCAAAAACGATCAAACCAAATCAACCTGGCAGCCTGACAAGGCCACGTTAAGTCAAGTTGGTCAATTTCGAGTGTAGGAATGTCAATCTTGATGGTTTAGACGAGCGAACGATAAATCTGGTTCAGTGGCACTGAGACTTTTGACTGTGTTTGGCGACTATGAAAAGCATTGGTTCTGTAGAGCTTGTTCACTAGGAATAGGAATAAGTCCAGTCTCCCAGATCCTGAAAGGTACAACGCCTTTGAGTACAACAACAGAAGCAACCGGTTTTGTGGTCTCGCAAGGCTGGCCGCAAAGTTTAACCAAAAAAAGAAGAAACCGCTGCCAAGAGAAAAAAAATGCGGAGTCCACAAAAAAAATGCTTTTCAAAACAAAAGAAAGTGTCCAAACTGAAACCTCAGCAAAGATTTCATTGCCTTTTTGCCGATTGGATGCACCTTGAAGATCATGAACTCGCACGCATCATGGCAAGAGAACTTTGCATCATGAAGCCCTATGTGGTGGCAGCGCCAAGACCTTGCTTGAGATTCCCCTCCTTCCACCGTTCATGATCAAAATAATCGAGGATGCACATCTCGCCATTGTTTTGGTTGGTTAATATTGACCCATCCGCAATGAACCACAGGTTCTGACACTGCTACATGGACCTGTTCAAAAAAACACAGACTGAGACCGCTGTGCAAGCCATGTCCTGGTGGATGTGGATGTTGGGGCCAAGGCACCCAAGCTCCCCAAGCCATGCGAGGGTTGGTTCATAGCGATCCCAAAGTCACGATTTAGAGTCAACCTTGCATTACGCGTCAACCCTAATAACCCATAGCCATAACAACTAATTGTAGATAAACCATTTTTGTGTGCAATCATTGCTATGTATATGTCTAGTAAGTATAATCCTTTTTACCGTATAACCCGACACAGTTGGATCCCAATCAACCCACCAGGTGTCGCCGTGAAACTAACAACCAGCATCAACTGCCCATTTTTTCATTGCCATGAACAATGCCCAACTAGATGGAATCGGAAAGAAGAGACGTAAGTCCGAACAGGAAAGGAACCCCCTTAGAATCATTGGAAACATACAAACGGAGCATCGAGATGTCAGGCTCAAAGGCATCACGGTCCGCTGTTTGAAACGGTGGCCACATGTGCTTGTTGAAAGTCAGATGGCGCGTCCCAGCCGACTGCATGTATCTTTTACACAGTAAAACCTACCCACTGTCAACATCTGTACATGTTGCGGCGACCCCATATATTTCTTTCGTGGCTATCTCGTCTCATCCTTCTATGCCAAAGCTGTCATTGATGCAACCCAGCTTCGCTCTGCTCCTCGTTCATGACAACACTCCTGGCGCACAGAAAAATCACGACATAGGGTGCAAAACTCGGGGAAAAGTTGGTGCCAAAAACATCAAGTACACCTACACCACCCCAAAATATTCAGACTTTTCATGGAGGGGGTCACCAACACAGCTTGAGTTTTGCCCCCACTAAAGGCATTGCTGCAACCCAAACAACCTGAAAACATAGGAAAGCTCCGAAGTTTGAGTGACATTGCTCTGACCAATTTGCCATCTGCTAATAAAGAGCTATCGTAGTAGTGTCATCAATATTATCACTTGCTATCAACTGCTATCAACTGCTAATTGTATCAATTGCTACAAGTACTCATTGCTATCATAGTCAATCATTGAGTGTCATTCATCGTAAAGGTAACCGAGAACCCTCGGATCCAAAAGCTTAAAGCAGGGAGCCAAGTCGCCTCGGAGCACCAGCCATGACAGTGCCCCAAACGCAGGCGGCCGCTACACGGCCAAACATCCCTGGTCATCATTTTAGGGTCTCAAGTCGCAGGGGACCCCCCAGTTACCATCAGTCTATGAGCAATTTATCGTTTGTGTTCAGCACAGCTCCTTGGAAAAGGCCTCTCCAGCAAGCGTTGAACCACTCCGGCCGTGTGGCCACCACTTCCTTCTCGAGCATGGAGGCCATTTCTCCATTTCATTTCGAACTCGTGCTGATCCTTGCGACACATGGCCTGTTCCCTGGATCGTGGGGAGCATTCACCCATCCTTGAGGGTGGTGAGACTGCTGGGCATCTCAACAAGGCAGGGCGGATGGAGCTTCTCTAAGATGCAGTATGAGGCAAGTCATCAACCACGGGTACCAATAGAACTTAGGAAAAGAATCGGTTTCTGAGCTCTAGAAACCACGGGTTATCTGGAGGTACAGCACTTGTGGACATTCCCAAATTAATTTCGGGGGATATCTACAGCTACATAATCAACGTGACCAACAATTTGAAAAGAACCCATTACCGCGATGACGTCAAACTTGGAACTCTATGTCCCAGTTGGGGCCACCAAAACGATCATGTTCCTGGGGTTCTTGGCAAGCATGATACACATCTGTCCCAAGTGCCGCTGCGCAGCTACTGCTAAGTCATTCATCACAACTGGTTGCTTCAAGCTGCTTTGCGCCCCCTGTCTGCACCAACGAATTGGTGGCTTTGCCACACCTTGGAGCCTACATTGGATTCTTGCAACCCCATAGGTCATCCCCACCACCAGCAGCAAAACACCAGCTGGGTGGTCAACTGTGCCAGTCCTCCCATCGGATGACCTCCACGAGAATTCGCTCGATTCTGCAATGCTTGTAACAAAACAAGCGTCGGTTGTCAATCGCCCAGAACTGCCCATCGTGCCTGATTTCTCGGCTGAAAAATCAGCAGAAAATGATGCACAACCATCGTTTCCCGTAGCTTGGTGGTCCTACCTGGAGCTGATGCTTTTCCTAAACATCAAGCTGAAGATTGACATTTTCGGGCCCAATTTGTACCATTTTTGGACCCACGGCGCTGATCTGAAAGTCAACAAGGTTCAAACTCTGACCCATAGATCTCTTCAAACCCCCTCTGCTGATGTTGCACTCCAATTTTCTGTGCCATATTTGGCCTTTTGTAATATCCGGTATGATGATCTTTGCGTTTCACATGTAACCCAGCTCAGGTTTAGTACCGTCTGACGTGGGTTGCCACCTGTGCCCCGGCCAGCTGCGCTGTGCTTCGTCCCAGTTGCCATGCCACTCGGACCAGCGGAATGTCGCGCGGTCGAACCTTGCCGGCCAACACTGCGTCGATGAGTTCCATGACATCTCTGCGATCGTGGCTGAAGCTGTCATTCACCTGGGACCGGGATCCCGCGGTGTCATGGGGAGAGAACGACCTGTGGAGTCCGAAAAAAATCGGTGTCGCTCATGGATGATCAGTTGTATCAGCGATCATTGATGATCAATGCTCATTGATGATCAGTTACATCCGCTTACGGCTTATGATCACTGATGATTGTCTACCATGGTTGGTTGGCCGCATCCCTTTGACGAGAATCTCTGCTACACAATGTTTCTTGAACAGCAACAAGCAAGAAAAAGAGTGGCTGTGACATGTATTTTCTGATGAGTTGCCGAAACCAATGTTGGGTATGTGTCTATGCTCCAGAATCGATTCTTCTATACTGGGGATACATCTACCTGATTCATTCTTTATCTGGCTATGGGTCAATATTGACCAGCCAATTATGGGGATAATGACCAACAACAATAAGGGAAACTAATGGTTAATGATGGGGAACCAGGGGTACGGGGTTTTGACCCACAGCCATCTGATAACACCAAACATCTTCCAATGGTTCCATCACTTCTGCTGCTGATCCTTGGCCCAACATCTCCTCAACCACCCTGTTACCGTCCCCCTGACCTGTCGCTGGGTGAACGCAATGTCGCTCACCCGCAAGAGCCGGATGCCCACTGGCAGCTCAGCGCCCCTGGACAAGTCATAGTCCCATGGCAGCGCTTCCTGGGAGGTGGCTCAGGTAGCATGACTCGCCTGGTTGCCACCGATTCATTGGGCGTTGGCTTTCTCAAGCTGGGAAACACCAAGTCACCGGATCAGCTGGGACTTGAGTGATGAGCCCATGCAACCGAAGTACTTCACCTGGCTATCTTGGTGATATGTAAACCCCAAGTTTAGAAATAGTAGGCCTTGATTGGGCCTTGATCATCGCAGATTCTAGGGTCCAGCTTTCGAACATCATGGGCCAGGAGTTGCTGAGTTGCAAGAAGCATTCCTATAGTTTTTCTCCAAAGATGGGAACTCATGAAACTGCAATTAGTGGCAATAAACCATGACCACTGATGAATCCTGCGATTTTTTGACCCGGTTCCATCAGGGATATTAGCACTGCTACGGTTGCCGGCGCCTCCACGTCACCGATCTCAGCCGTGGCTTCCATCAGCATCAAAGGCTTGAGCCATCATGGCTTGAGTCGGAGAATCCCAACGACTGCAGTCGCGTGTTGGAACTACCAACAGTTGGTATTTCTGAAAACGTTGTGGTCGGATATCCACTGGCCCTGGAAGCATTTTTGCTGGTCGTTATCAGCCCATCGATGTCTCACAAATCATCCAGCTCTCACAGATGGTGTGCCACAAAAAGACATGTTTTGCAGGGAGTTGGTTGGTGGGGTACACGATTTATAGACAAACTATCGAAGTATGGATGCTACACCAATTGTGGACAATCGTATTCAAATTTCAAGTATATCTGTAAATTGTATTTATGGATATGTATGGACTCAAAATATGGTACCATTGAAAAAATTGTGCACTTAGAATTTATGGACAACCACTATTCTAAATCATTCAAATACATAAATAGTCCCATAGTGCATGACAAAAAAATGAATTGTGTTCAAATCCACTAATAGTGCACTTGGAATTGACCATATTCAAACAATACATATCTATAAAAATACATATATCTATATCTAAATGTGACCATGTAATACTCGTATAATCTTAGATACATGTATATATATACACATATATATATATATATTCATTTATTTATTTATTGCTTTATTTATTTATTTATTTATTTATTGCTTTATTTATTTATTTATTTATTTATTTATTTATTTATTTATTTATTTATTTATATACATCTAGTATCATAAAGTTCAAAGACCTCATCGTCCAAGTACCTCTGTGTCCACCGGCGTGCCCGTCCTCATCTTGCACAGGCCCCGCGGGCGCCGTGCGGGAATGCTGCAAGAAGCCGTGGGGAGCTCGGTCGTGGGGCCCATGGTGCCCATGGTGCCCATGGTGCCCGTGGTGCCCGTGGGGCCCCCGGCTTGCCCCCTGAGCCGGAGAGGAAAGTTGGTTGTCAGATCTGATATCTCAGATCTATTGATGCATTTCTTTATCTTTATGTATCTATATAATATATCTATATTATTCTATATCTAAATATGTGCAGGTGCTTTTGTATATATATGTAGGTGTACATATATACCAATCAACATACAGCTCTAGTAGGTAAATATATGAGGTATGTTGGAAACCTGAAATCTCAGAGATACCATATGTTATGATATTTGCATTTCTATATCCCAGTCGAAAAAATATATCACTGTGCTTCTGTATCACTAATATACTGTGTATAAATATCCCGTCAATAAATATCCTGTCAAAAAACGAACATCTCTGCCCACAAATGGGCATGTTCATGATTACCATCCCAAAATTGTTTGTAGATGTCAATAGTTTTCCGGGGACTGTTTTTTTCCCACTGATGACTGATCATTCACAAAAATGACAACCTTTTCCAACCATTGGAAGGCCCGAACCGTTTCCGTGGGTTACCGTCCCAGAATGCAATTTTTTCAAAGGGAAACCCTGATCTTCGGCTACAAGCACCACCATTTGCGGAGATACTCCAGTGGTTGGTTCCTTTTTTTAAATCCCGATTTCTTTGTGGTTGTCCGTCAGTAATCAACTGCTTTCAACCAAGTCTGATTTCATGTCAGAACCGACCATCGATTCACCATTGCTTCGAATTGAGTCTCACCAATATGAATATGGACCAATGAGAATAGATCTAATTCAGAATTAATCCCACCAATCAATGAATATACCAAGTCTTCGACCCTTCCACTACCAATATGGTGGTTTCTCAAACCAAAGGGGTGCCCGCAATTATCATACTTTATGTTAACCGTTGATCGCCATAAACCAACCACTTTCAGGAGTCCTTCATTTTGAGAAATCCCATACATGCTTGCAATTTCCCCGGTAATTGTCGACGATTATCCCCTATGAATCCTTATTAAATCCTTTCAAAAGCCATTGATCATTACTTAACCATACTTAACCATACTTAATCATTACTTAACCATACTTAATCATTACTTAACCATACTTAACCCCAGAAAATCCCATGGTTTCCGCTGTTCTTAGCCGCTATACATCGGTGCCCTCACCCTCATCACCACCTTATGACACCCACCGCACGGACAGCTTCACCGCCTCCGAGGCCGGTCGGCTGCCAGCCTCAGAAGCGTTGGTCCCTTTTGGTTGCCATCGGTGGGGCTTCATGTGGATGGAAGCGCCAACCATGTGAGGCGCCAACCATGTGGATAACATGGGTAAGAATAGATACTGCTAATTTTTTTTCAAATGTGGTGGTTTCGCAAAATGGGGGGTGCCCTAAAATGGCCCGTTTATTGCCGAGAAATGATTGTGGATGCTTTGGGGGTCCCTGATTTTGAGAAACACCCATATGGATAAAACAGGTACTGACAATTCTATCGTTATAACATGAGTCCTGTGGTTGTTAGTAGACATGACCAACGATGGTCAACCAGAATCATATGTTAAGAACTGGCTAATGGCCACAACCAACCAGACAGCCTCATCAACATCGTCATTGTGACTGTCACTACTAGCATCATGGTAATAGTGATGCCTCTGAATTTATTGTTCAAGACATAGCACAAATGGTCACATCATGATCACCATATTACAAACAAAATCCATTATTTGAGTTTTGCTGATGGCAATGACAGTATTGGTACCATCGTAAATACTATCATCATGTATGAATACAAGTGTATGCTAGAAATCGGGAGGCTTTCGTGGTGATCACTGTGAGGAATTCTTATCGTGCTCCCTTGAAAAGGCTCTTCGTCAATTTGGTGTGTATTCTTTACTTCTCAACCATTGTTGTCTATTTATCTCATGGATCTCATTAATTCATGAATCTCGTTCATCTCCTTAATCTCATTCGTGTCGTCAATCATCAATACCTCACAAGAACGGATGCTTCTGATGGTCACCATGGTTACCACGGCTCCACCTGCTGCCCAGATACCGGGGATTGCAGGCCACTAGGAGTGAAGCGGCTCGGATCCTGCAACGGGATCGGGTCTACGGTGTGGTCTACTCCTGTATAACCATTGGGCCCATGGGGGTACCCCATGGTTACCACCCACTTGGTCAAGCAATTAGCAAGACACCCTACTCCTACTGCTCTGGGGTTACCACAACTGTTTGTGCACTTACCATAACTTGGACTAGGTGAATAATACTAGTAAGTGGTTTACTGGTTACACCTTTGTGGGTGGCTAATCATCAACCCGTATCAATGACAGTGGTTTATAATGACTGGTTGATGATGATTCAACCAATGACCAAGCAATCATCAACTATTACAGTATTGTTCTCAACTATCATCAACTATTATCCACTGTCAGAGTATAACCAGCAATTGTCAACCGACCACTGATCAACTATTCTCAACTTATTTGATGGTTTAATTGGTGGTTCCTGAAGCCAAGGGGTACCCCAAAATCATCCAATATGAATCATTTTTAGTAGTAAACCAACCATTCTTGGGATGAATCTAACTATCAAATATCAGAGCATTGTTGGTCCAATTATCAACTACCAATCATCAATTATCAAGCAATTCTCAAATACCAACTATGATAATTTGTAGTGGATCATTGATATCAGCTTATTGAATGGTTCAATTGTCAACCAACCATTCCAACTACAGAGTACTCAACTATCAGCTTCCTGAATGATAGTTGAATGTAGTTGATAGTTGATCATTGGTTGATCAACTATTCAATCATTCTACTACTGAGTGATAGTTGAATGTAGTTGATCATTGGTTCAACCATTCAATCAGACTACTCCCCTTGCCGCCTCGCCTTTGCAGCGGATGGACTCCGATTGTCGCCGCTGGTGCCAGGCCGGCTGCCACTGCTCGGGGACAGGGCGCTGCGCGGGCTGCCGGGAGACATGGGGTTGACCTGCACGCCACGGGGCGTGGAGAGCAAACGACAGCGAAACGATGGTGAAATCGTGGTGAAACGATGGTTCAACCATAGCCAAAGTTAGCGACTAAACCCATGGGTAAATGAGGGTTAAACGATTGTGAAACCATGATTCATGATGGTCAATGATGCTTATACTGATGATTGGCCATGGTTAATGATGATTGAAGACGATCAATTCTTGTTGCAATGATGGTAAACAGTAGTCAATAAGAATTACTGATTGCTACTTATGGTCAGTGGACACAAGTTGATGAATCGATATTGAAAGCTGTTGATCCAGTCACGACAACACTAACTATGAATAGCCAATAGTATCCAATAGTTCATATAGCCCATTGGCCCTGGTTCATTATATATAGCCATTTTGCAAAACCAATAACTATATCCAACCGTAGGTCCGTAGGTTCGTTCTGGCCGCCCAGGGCGGATATGTCAACTCATTGGAGAACCAACTCGTACAGCCAAGAATGGCGGCGAATGATGCGCTCGACAACGGTCTAGCCTGCTTAGTGATGGCGAATCATTGCTCATGATGCTTAACGAGACTATGGCTAGAAGACTATGGCTATTGTTAATCATGTTTGATCATTGCTATTTATGATTGTTTAATAACTACTGGTTAAGAAGTTAAGAAGACTACAGTTCAGAAGACTTTCCTTTCTTGCAGTCCCTTGAAACTAGCAATTTGGCCGCACACAAGTCCCGCAAAGGATTGCGGCCGTCTCACCATATTTACCGCATAGACCCCCTGCACTTTTCACTGCAAGCGCAGGTCAAACCTTCGTCAATCAACTGATCCATCAACATCAAGCAGCATCATCCAGCATCATCCAACAGTTGACCATTATTCAACCATCCAACCACCAACAACATCAACATTATCCACCAATAATAGTTACCCATGATGGGTATTAACAACAACCAACATCAGCCCATGTTTAACATCACCCAACATCAACCAACTGTTCAACCATTATCTAACCATCAAAATCCCATCATTAACCACCATAATCAACAAAACATCAATCCTTGAATTGACTCTCGCATGACAAGTCTGTCATAGCAGTCATTAACCCCTATCAACCCCCATCAACCACCATCAACCACCGTCAACCACCGTCATTCTTAACCCACGTTCAACACCAACCACCATCAACCACCATCCGACGCCTCGAAGCCATCTCCTCTTCGCTCGTCGTCGGCTGTTCGCTCCTCCGCGGCTTCCGGGTCGGCCTGGAGGCTCTCGGCCAGCGCTGCTGCAGCGGCGGCCTCCTGGCGGCGATGCGCTCGGAGGTCCGTGGAGGTCCGGGGCAATGCGTTGAAGCATTGGATGAGATAAGTGATATGGCTATGGGTCAATATTAACCAACCAATAATTGGGGATAATAACCAACAATAATAGGGAAAACAATGGTTAATGAGATAAGTGATATAGCTGACATGGCTGAAATAACTGATAGAACTGATGTAACTGCTTTAAAACTGATATAAGTGATTAAACTGACATAGCTGATATAAGTGATATAAGTGATAAAACTGATAAAGGTGATATAAATGATACAAATGATACAATTGATGTGAGTGATATTCAACTTTTAACCCTTTTATACCTCACGATATACTGATATAACGTTTTCTGTTGGTGGTTGGGGTAGTTTTATGTTGTTTGTTCTCGAAAAAATTGGATGATACAACTGCAATGTGTTTTTTGTCAGCTGAATGTCACACTCATTCTGAAACGCCACAGCTCTTCTATTTCGTACCGTGTGCTGTTGTGGATAAGGGATGAAAAGGGCTTCTTTGCGATTTGCTTCCTGAAATGGACATGTTTTGGATGGTTTCAGGATACATACGAGGCCCGTGATACCAACTGCAAATGGACAGCCGCAAGTGTGCCATCCTGGCCGCCATTGATGCCCTCCTCTCCCCAAGAAAAAGACTGACGCTGATGCCCCTCATCATGTATGTCCAACAAAACTAAGGTTTCTGGAGGGTTGACAATAGGTGCAAGTGATTACGGCAGTTAATATTGATGGTTGGTAGTCCAATGATCACTGTCCCAACCTGTTTGTTGACGGTTTCTCGGTCCGGAGCCATCAACTTGTGGGTTGGGCGGATCCAATGGAGTCCCAAGTACAACATCAACACGTTCTGCCTAGAGATGGCTATCCTTCAGTGGGCACCCGATGTCACATCTTGCCGGTACAGACACCGTCTGCCCGCAGCTTCCTCCTCCGTCATGGGCCACCAGCCAGAATGAGTGCTCTTCGGCGATTCCAAGCCTCCTGCAAGTCCCAAGGCTCGTCATTCTACGGTTGGCATTCCCATGATGGGACTTGATGCTAAAAAGCACCCTTTGCGATATTATCCACAGAGAGCTTCCCGTCCGGCAACATGAGGATCTCAATAATTTACATCAGTATGAAGTTCATCATGAACATCACAGCAGTTCTGGGAATCCCTCCTTTGGAACCGTCTCTGCTAGGTGGGCAGCTTGCATCCCCTCACAGCGAATAGAAATGGAACATTATCCCCGTTGTGGCTCCTGATGGCTTGTACCCCGAATTTGCTCTTTGGCTGTAATCAACAACCATCATCAATCAACATGAAGCGTCGAAGCGTCCTTTTTCACCATCAATGGTGACTATGTAACCAGCAGTAACCATTCTCAACCCTTTGCAGTGGTTCATGATGTGTGATACCTATAAATGTTGTTTACTAGTAATGGCTATTCAACCACTAACCACAACAAACCATCATCCATTGAGCAGTATGAAGCACTATCAACCACTACTCTTACCACTTTGAAGGACGATTTTCCATCGTTGACCACTACCATTTGGTGAACGGCCCACCCCTGGTAGCTCCTTAGCTAAAGGCGTAGCACTGGGTGGCTCCAAACCGCTCCCTCCCAACCCCGCCTGCACCGCTGTCCGTCCGGCGCAGGCTGTCGCTGCGGCGCAGGCCGCTGCCGCTGCGGATGGTGCTGGCCATAGCCCGGAACTTGCCTGGTGCTTGCCGGTCAAGTCATCAAGTTGCCAAGCTTTCTCACCAAAAATTCTCCACAAAGTTACCAAGTGACCAAGTTACGAAGTCATCCACCAACTTACCAAGTCATCCGTTTGGATAACGGAAGAATTGTCCAATAATTGTCCATGAATAGTACATAGTGATGAATAGTGGAACACATGGAAATTTCTTTCCCATGGAATTGTCAACAGGTGGGCTCCCTAGGTCACCCCTGGAATCGCAGTACGCCGCAGCGGATTCCTCATACCTTCCAATTTGCTGTTCTGATGACTCTCCACTACCAGTGTGGGGGACACCAGCGTGGCACTAGACTTACCTAAAATTTGATGCTAAGAAATCATGTGCTGTGCCATATTTTGGTTTACAGTTATACCCCCACATATGGTGGTTTCTCAAAATAGGGGTCCGCCCAAATCATCCACTAGTAATCATTTTCTAGTAATAAACCAACTATTTTTGGGGCTCCCTATTTTGAGAAACCACCATATACCGGTAGTCATCTCCCAAATATCCATTTGGCCCCTTTGACCTCATCCCTGCGTGTGTTGCTCCACCTGTGGAGCCCGTGCTTGCCGTGGGATCCACCACGTCATCGTCACCGTCAGGAGTCACCTGGCACAAGCAGTACCAAAGCTTGAGATTGGTGATCTAGCCTTCCAAAGGCACCAACAACAAGGTCCTTTGCCCACAAAATCAACAACTGCTACAAGTTCGTTTGAGTGCCAAAAACGCGAAACTAATCAGCAAAAAGTCTGTGTCCCTCTAAACTCTTCACCGCAATGACTGATGATCCAAGTATCAACATGTCAATTTCAGCGCTACGTCAGTGCCCTTTGGCAACAGCAAAGAACTCTCAACTGTTGGTTGCCAATTTATCCCCAGGGAAATCAGTTCATCCCTAGGGAAATCCGTCAACCGCCGGGTCCCAGGGCGTACCAATTCCTGAGTTCTGCTGTGCAACTTTTTCAGAAACATGTTCTTTGCCCTGAAGACCTGGGAGTTGGGAAGTGCTCGTTGGTTTCATCTTGGGATGGTGGGGGGGCATGGGAACACTCCGGAAGTCTCTAACCTGGTTGCGAAGAAAATCTGCGATTTATCATGGTTTCATCCATAGAAAATAGTGAGTTTGAGCTTCCAGGCTAATTTGCCAGAGGGTATGAATACAGCCAGATTCAGTGCGGCAATGTCAAACAAAATCAGAGATTTCGCCACGGTATCCCGGTATCACATACATGTGTCACACTCTGTGCTGGAAGTGTCTGAGAACACTGAGAACAAAAACTGTCACATTATGATGCAAATCATCCCACAATCATGTAGCTGTCATTTTTTTCCCTAGAAAAGTATTGCAGATTGTAACGTTTCATTTTCTTGCACTTAATTACACTTGCAGCGGCCGCTGATCTGGCATTCGAGCGGCTTTTGATTCTATCCTAAGCTACTAAAACCACCATCACCATGGCTGTGAGTCCAAGTCTTCTTTTGCGCACGTGAGACTGCCAAATCCCCTCATCACAGCCGTGATTGAGCATCCCTTGCTGGTCAACAGGGCTGTTGTCAATGTACAATGAACCAGCTTGTTCGTTGAATATCATGCTACTATTCACCGACAATATATTCACCTATTATTTCCATATATATACAGTAGATATGTAGATATATATATATATATATATATTTTTTTATTTACTTATTTATCTATTTACTTGTATATATGGTCCAGTGTTGCCACCCCCCCTCCCCCCCCCCCGGATGGTCCTGGTCCCCCCCCCCCCCCCCCGGCGTGGGGGGGGGGGGGGGGGGGGGGGGGGGG
>VSDK01020467.1:289656-302156 GCA_009767595.1 Symbiodinium kawagutii
CTTTCCCTATGCCAAAATCATGCTATTGCCAGTTCCAGGGTCAAACCCACGTGGTGCCCGAACCTTGATTTATCCCACACCATGCCCAAAATCTTGGGAGATTCCCGGCGAGAAAACCATTGGCAGCAAAGCGGCTTACAGATCTCCAAGCAGAGTCCCCTCTTGCACCCAACCAAAACGACGCTCCCTGCAGTCCCCCAATCTGTGCAACCTCTGGGTCCAAGCTGCCACTGGGTTCCCCCACGTCAACGTCACCTGCCCGGCTGTCGCGGCATCCGCTTCATCGATGCGCTTGAAAATTTCGCGCACTGTGAGGCCAGACAACTTCTTAAAGTTGATCCTGGCGGCAGAGCTATGGATACCCTGTACCCTGGTGATCCCAAACATGCCAGGGTCATGCTTTGGATTTTACGCCCAGTCCCATGCTTGTCATGGTTAGGACCGATGGCTCAAATTCAGTGATAAGTAGATGCGACCCACGCCTGTATTTCCCCGGATCACGCAAGTTCATTTGCCAACGAGGCGTGAGCTCCTCATCGTGAATCTAACTGAAGTTCGAGCCGCTCAACCAAAAACTGCATTTTTGTTTACACTCCAACTGTCGTCGGTCACTGCGCCTCACACTTGCGCAGCCAGCATAGAACTGGGGCCGGGTGAATCTCCCTGGGCGAAAACCACAGTTGGGTGGTCAGGACCAATATCAGTTGGATCGGATGGGTGAACGTCCCAAGTTGCAGACTGATCTATTCATCATGTTCACGAGGGGTACTGGGTGGTGAAGGTGATCCAAATGTATTGCAGTAGACGTCGCTTCTTGGGATGGCATCTGCTTCAAAATATCTTGCACTTGCACGGTATGAAAATTTGACCGGCGATGATCCAGCACTGTGAAGTGGAAGTTATCATCAATAGGAGAAAGAATGGATTGAAAGACATGGATATCTCGAGGCTAAAAATGATAGCCAGCTTGCATTGAAGCTGTTGTGTACCGACCCAAAATCTCCCAAGTAGCCTATCTAAAGGACTAGGCCCACCAAGTTGGAACAGCAGTGTTGAAGCACTGTCCCTTGCTTCAAAAGGTGAAGTCGAGACATGCTGTCCCTCACCTTCAAAGTCCACGTTCGCAGTGAGGTGTTCCCATCGGTTTAGCGACTTGTGACTCCGTTTGGAGGATACCCTGGCGACCAGTGACTCAGCGGCCTTTCTTGTCGAAGTCAAAGTGTTCGAAGCCACGATTCCTGAACCATGATGGCCATGGAACCCCCACGATTCACAGCTGAATCTTTCCCATGGAAGAGGTGGGGATCTGATGCTTGTGGCTTCGCTGAATTCATGGGCCTAACTTGGTAATGAATTAGTCCCACTTGGTAGAAGTGACAACGTGAGGCATGGCGTCACCCATTTGCTCCGACTATGAGCATGGATCTCAAACGCTCTTAGGGGGCTATCCGTCAATGGTTGTCAACCATTCCAATTTCTGATTGTTGCTTATCATCCCCTATTATTAGCCATTATTGATGGCTATCACCCCTATTATAAAACCATCAAGAACTTGCGGACACTTCATTTATGCACATTCTCATCATTGTCAACCTTGAATCCTAGGATAAAGCACCCTAGCGCAAAGGCTGACGTTGGTCACAACACAACCAGGATGACTAATACAAAATGCCACTGCCCCTGCAAATGAACGGTTTCTAGTTGATCAATGGGTCATGATTTATAATGATGGTTGAAGAATTACCTTGAATGACAAATGTGTTGCGACAACAATCCTGGTCGCGAACATCCCTTATATGGCCAATGGCTGTTCACCCTGATTCTTCAAGCTTGATGCTGCTCTCTTGTCGATTCAAAGAACTCCAAAAACAATCCCTCGATGGTTGATGTAGCCATCCCTGAGATCGCTGATGCCCGGGCACCCCTGCTATCCCATCTCCTGGCGGTCATCCATAGGTCGTCCATCGGTCATCCATAGGTTATCCCCAGTCATGGTCACCCTCCCTTTCTCCTATGGATGGTTCCGAAAAAATTGCCATCCACATGTCATCCCTGGCAGCTTGTGCCAAGTTTCAACGACCCGAAGTGTTCCACCAACGCATTGGCCAAGCGCATGATGCTGGGTACTTCGGGTGCCGCTGGCGGCGGCCCCGGCAAAGTGCTTTGCAGGAGCGCCTTACAGGTGCGAGCTGTCGACCTGGTGGTTATGACCATGGAAAAGTAGTGGTTGATGGCTAGTAACGCTTATGAGTAGTGGTTAATGAAGCGGCTGATAGTGGTTATACATTGAGTGTTTAATTAGTGGTTGGTAGTGGTTGATAGTATGGGGGTATCAGGGTTAAGAATAGCAGCCTGCCAACCAACCATGATCAATTGGTACGGGTTCTGATTATCTGGTCATCCACTAGTTCAACAAGTCTTATCACCAAAGGTACCCAAGCTGCTGCGGTGGTTGATTACATATACTTGGGCGTTTGTAATATAGAAAAGCAAAAAATGATGGCGTGTCATTTGGATGGTTGATCGTTGCATGATACATCATCAAGAAATGATTATCGTGATCATATAATAGATGAGTTAGTAGGTCTGCCGAAACCATGGGATGGTGTAAGATCCGATTCGATAGTATCAAAATCTTTCTAAACTTCTTGAAACACCCTCAATAATAACAAGAATGATAGTGATACACCACCTAGGAATTCGGCATCACTGTAAGATACACCAAAAGTCATGCTAAGTGACTATCCTACAAAACCTGTGAATATCCATGGTAGCAATGATGATTCACCTACTGCATCCTGCCATTACTAGTGAATCATTGCAAAGGAATACTGTAATGAATTTGTAGGTTGTCTGATTCTCTCAATTGCTACAAGATCCTGTTCTCCATGATAGAAACAATGATCCAACCTTCAATTATCAATAGTCAATAGGAATGATTCATCGTTGTAATTCACATGATATCTCGTTCACGATAATGAATATTGTACTATCAACAACCACCATAATCAATCAATCATTTACCATAATCACAGTTGTATTATCAACCATTATACTAATCAACTTATCAATCACAGTTGTATTATCAACCATTATACTAGTTATCTTATCAACAACCACCACAAGGAACAATCTGTACTGGATAATGATTCAGGATGATGAATCAGATTCATCTCCACGGCAACATCTCCGCCATCCCGGGACGCTTCATCCAGGACGCCTCATCGCCCGGCGGCAAATCCAGGGAGGATTTGCGGCGGCCTGCAAGGGCAAATGATGGGTAAGCATTGCAAGCATGGCTAAGAGAAGTCACTCGTATGGTTTAAGCTACCTTGGTCATGGGCAATGGTGGTTTGATGCTTAACAATGGTTCATGATGTTGGATGCTTATTCATGATGCTTAATTGTGGTGAGGTTAGTTAAGTGAGAAATAAAGGTGAATATTGGTGGGCAATAATGGTTTGTAGTTGCTGAGTTCATGGTAAAGGGATACTAACTAGTGATGATACCCATGTCCCAACAATTGCAGGTCAGCTCACCCGCTACCCCTGGCTGTTCACACGCGAAGAGAATATGTACCAAAATGTTGGATTGTGAACTATGCAGTTTAGGGGGCGCTTAGTCTTGACCCATCCCTGCAACCAATAGGAACACAACTGATGCAGTAATTCAGTGACCAATAGGCTGGGAAAAAGTGACCAACGTCTACATGCCCCCAGGCAACATAGCGGGTCAATACCCTATACCCCAGCTGTTCATATCTCATAAATGACCAGTCGAGCTGTTGGGATATTCACCTATCCGTTTGGTTGGTTCCTTTTGACCCAGCTCGCCACATGGATTCCTGTTTGACGTGACCCATTGTGGCGAACGTAGCTGGACCCCTGACTTTCCAAGCGCTTTGAAGGCCCAGCCACCGGCCTCCTGGTCCAGTGGTGAAGCTTTCTGCCAGCTGCGTCTCTTTAAGCTGGTGCAAGTTGAGGCCCTTCCACTTGCTGAAGCCGTCCTTTCCGTGTTAAAACTCAGCTGATCCAGTTGGATGATTTTGAAAAGGCCGATGATTCGATAGGAATAATCAGTGCTGCTGCTGTGTCTTAATCTTAATGAATTCCATCTTCCTGGGCGAATCACATTTTGTTGTGTGGGGCCTTTGCCCTACCCAATAGCCTACCCAACAGCTTTGCTTTGACAAACACCCTGGGCGAATCACACTTTGTTGTGTGGGGCCTTTGCCCTACCCAATAGCCTACCCAATGGCTTTGCTTTGACAAACACCCAAAGGCCGTCCCCGGAACCCAAAGAGTGAACTTCCTCTGGTGCGGCCAACGCTTTTGTCCAAAGCCCAACGAAAGCAAGCTGTTCAGTACATCCATCGAGGGAAGTCATTGACGTCCAAAAGGGTGTGGCGAAATCATGCTAAATCCGCATATTTCCAGAAATAATTAGTAGGCCAACCACCCATTATAATCCAATGTAAAATGGAAAACTCATGGACGCTCCAGTGACGCTGCATGCCGGGGGCCCACAGCGATCTCCCCTGGCTCTCCGTCTGCGCCAGTTGTGGCAGCTTCGGCTGCAACTCCAGGGAGGATCGGCGCCCTTCGCAGGGCTGAGCTGTGGACATGGTGGAGGATGGTCGGAGCTGCCATTCGAACAATATCACCATTCCATAACGATATGGATATCAATTCCAAAACAAAATCAGATAGATAGATAGATAGATAGATAGATAGATAGATAGATAGATAGATAGATAGTGGCTGATTAAGTTTTATTGGATCACCAATCAGCGGCAAAAGCCTGGGATTTGAATGAACATGTGTGTGTGTGTAACTAATGTCTAAATCATGTATACATATATGTATATAGGTATGTGAAGAGAGAGGGAGAGAGGAGGAATCATGTCTCTGTGTGTGTGTGTGTCTGTGAGTGTATCATTGTGTGTCTGTGTTGGTGTATGGGTGTGTTTGGTAGATGAAGGTTTCCATATCATCATTCTGTGTACAATTAATGCATGAAACCATGTCTACATCCACAACTGCCGATAGCAACCTTGTGTGGACAGTACATGTGAAACTCGTGGCAAAAAGGCTGATGCCGCACAGATATCGCCTGCAAGCAACAACTTATGAGCTGTATCCAGGTGCGTCACCTCATTTCCAAACCCAGTTCATGCCCTGATCAACCAACCTCATTGGTTTTGGCCACCAACATGTTCTGTTTCAGCGATGCTTCGTGAACAATCAGAAATTGAAGAGGTCATCGTGAGCCCCTAAGGGCTGCTTAATTTCAGTGCAGTTGATTGAAAAACGGCCTGGATAAGCCAAAAGTCTGTATACGGAATGGGTCAAAGCGCAAACTTTAGCTCAGTTTGGCTTCTGGAATGCTTTGCACATCGAGCCCTGGTGACAGGAGGGAAGCACGGGTTCCTTCCAGGGGACAAACTGCCGCAGCTCCAGTGCCTGCAGCTTCGCTGGTCGCCACTTCTCGGTCTTTGAGTTTGCGAAAGTTCAAGGCCTTCCACTTGGAGCCGCTGTTCTCCTGGCAGACTCTGAAGATCTGAGAGAGAGTGGATGGGAACCAACACCCTCATGATGAGTTTGAGCAGCTGCGATTGGAGGATGGGCATACCATTCAAGCCAACGCAAGCAGAGCAAGAAAGTCAGCAGACAGGCGGAAGCAACGTTGTGATTTCCAAACACGTTTGAACCGTCCGCCTAGTCTTACCGGCCAAACGTCATTCTGGAGCACATCAATCCTAAGAGAGTGAGATGCCATGGCCTCCAGAACCATCAGAATCCAATCCAGAAATGGTAGCAACTGAGAGTCCAATGGGTCCATGGTGGTTGTGAAGCTTCTTAAGGGGGACAACAGCCAGTTGCCGTTGCCACCTTAAAGCCAGCTGGTTGCTGTCAGAAGCCAGGGTTCCAGCCAATCTCTTGGACTTTGGGAAATGTTACACGCTGGTTGAACCAGTTGAAGCTGCCACTGCTGCTCTGTTTCTTTCCACCTTGCATCTTCAATTGGTTTCAAAAATACTTGTATATCCACTGTCACTGCATGCACCTCTAAATCCTACTTGTTGTATCCAAATCGCGAAGTGCTCTTACTTCGGATTCCATTGAACGGGACTGTCCATTGCAGTGCACCTAGGTCAGCTACCGAAAAAGAAACACACAATTTGCAGGAAACAAACCAGTGTGGAATGCCAAAGCTATGAACCGACCATGCAGGCTGGATGTGCCCTTAGTCACTGCATCCATCATCTGATTTCATCGATTAATAGCTTCATGACGGCTCCTGACCCACTAGAACCCGCCATCCGCGGTGAATCAGTAATGGTTACTGGTGGCCAATCAGAACTGATGGAGGTTACTGATGGTCGACAGGCGGACACTAAACTATGATTCAATTACTGGTTACTATACCAATGAGTTTAAACTATGGACTATTGCTGGTTAAACCATGGGCAGCAACCATCGAGAATGGTCAGCTAAGCCCTCACTCGTACTGTAGGAAAACACAAGGCTTAACCTTTGCGGCCCGAGCTCCTTGAAGACAGAAGCCCGCGCAGTGCTCGGGGTGCTGGGTATTGAGTCGCTCATCCTGGGAATCCAAGAACAACAAGGACAACCGGTCCCACTACAATAGTGGCTGAGTTGCCCAACACCCCACTACTCATCCAATAGAATTGGGATTGTTGTGGCTAAGTTGGAAAAAATGCAATTCCATGATTGCATAGATAGAATATTCCGTGACCGTCAAAATAATTGATGGAATATGGAATTGTTGGCTTTGGCGAGGCTGATAGAATATCTCTGTGAATTTTGACAAGTTTGATTCTCAAAAAACTTCAATTTGACCTCATAAACTTCGTGTATACTGTTGTAGCCAATATTGTCCAACACTCATGTAGAGGTTTAGTGGCCCTCCCACTTGAAACAGCGCCGGCTCTCTTACAGGGAGTAGATAGAATATAGTGTTTCTGGCTGTGCATGGCGAATTTCCAGGGCACTTCACTACTGGTGACGACTTTTACGCCGCTTTTGGGGTGGACCCTCTGGGATGGGATCCCCTCAGGACCTGCTAACACGACCAGTTGCACCAGCCTCCTGGGAACCCAAACAGATGGCACCACCCCATGGGTGAACCTCTCATCATGCTTTATGTTGTTGACTCACGAGGGGTTAGCCTCATTTAGCAGTGCTAAGTGGCCAATGGTTGATAATGACTAGTGACTATGGGCTTCAATGGTTTGATGATCATAGTTCATGGTGGTTGACAAGCATGAGAGCTACAGCTGCTCAGGAAAATTACCTACCAGGCATTTACTGCCAACTTATCTCTCAACTGCATTGATTGGTACGGGGATACCACAACAAGCTGGATTTCCATGGCCTGTACCAGCTTCAAACTCAGCAACAACTCAATGGTTATGGTGCAAACCGAGCTTGTAGCAGCCCAGTTGTGCTAATTGGGAATCTTCCCATGGCAGCAATGATAGGATTCATATCTTCCCAATTGGTTCGGCTCCACGCTCCTTCTTCACAGTGTGTGTTCCTAGCATAGTGAATATGCCCTAGGAGCTTGGAAATGACATCTCCCTGCTGCTCATAGCACGTCCTTTCAGCTCTTATTGGCAATCCTTGTCTCCATACTTCATCCTACATCACCAAACAGAAAGCGATCGCAGAATGATCCTGAACCAGTCGTATCTGGGAGACTATATCTTGCTAACTATCGTAATGATCAGCTATCACCATTGCAGTGACGATTGCTGACTATCATGAATATGCACGGTAACGATTGCTGTAGACACACGCACTCTTCGCCACATCATATGACCCTACCTTACGCAAAGTGGGTTACTTAGTAGCCATCAGAGCTAATGCTAATCCATTGAGGTATCTCTGGTAGCAGGATCCCTTGTTAGTAACCATGCTTAACAATGCTTAGTACTGTATCGATCGTTAGTAACCAGCATCAACCGTTTGAGGTCGATACATTAGCTTCTTGGAACGGTTACTTATCAACCAGTAGCCAACATACCATACACTAACATGAACTCTGTGTATTATTTGTGTATTTGGATGCAAAAGCAACAGCTGTATGTTGGAGACCTTAATGGTACGGTACCTATTTTGGTACCCCATGCGCCACGAAAGGCCCACATGTCTGCCAGGTTTCTGCCATGGCCCCGCCCGCGCAGCAGCGATGGCGGCGGAGTTCTGCCGCTGCACCGAATGGCGCCTGGATCAACAGTGACCATGGCAAACTCGTCGTCTTTCATGTAATAGCGGTTGTTATACTAGTTGTTGTTATACTGGTGGTTGGTATACTAGCGGTTGTTATACTAGTTGTTGTTATGCTAGTGGTTGTAAAGCACCGGTGGTTGTTATACTAGTGGTTGCTCTTGCTGACCACTACGATTCAGTACTAGCCATTGTTAACAATTGTTCCATAGCTCCAATCAACGAGCATGCAACGGCAAAGGCAAAAACTACTTTTAACCATTTGTTAAAAGTCATAAACTAGAATAGTGGTTGTAAGTGGTTGTTGTAAGTTGGAGTGGTGCTTGCTATATAGGTTAAATAGGAGTAATTCATAGTGGTTGTGATAAGTTATAACAATCACAATCGTTAAGGGTTACTACCATTCTTCAACAACACAATGCTCATTGATTCCGATGATGATGAATGGTTGGTCATGGTTACTTGTGGCTGTTGGGTTGGAATGGATAGTCATGGCAATGATTAGACAGAAGTACAGTGACAGTACAAGGGCCTGACAATGATGCTTCCTGGTGAATGATAATGGTGATGATAAAAGTAAATACTGCTTGATGATATATAAGAGTGATGATCGCTGCTACGGACAACTTTCAATCTCTTAGGATTATGTGGTTGTTGACAAAAATTGACACTGAATGATCATGTCTAATAATAATGGTGCATAATGATGGTCGGCAATAATAGTGCTTAAGAATAGAGGTTAACAACGGCCACAATGATGACTTCAAAAATTGGTGCTGTTGGTGAACAATGATGCTTGGTAATAGCAACATTTGACAACGAAGGACATTGCGTTTCTATTTGGTCAAGAACTAGGTCTTACGATTTATGATGGTTGAAAATGGTATCGCAATATCGCTGGCAATGTTGATTCACTGATGCCAATCTTGCTAAGAGCTCGAGCTCTTAGGTTCTGAACGATGCTAAACCGGAGGCAATGCTCATGGCAACCCGGTGAATGATCAAATATGACGCGGACAGGCACTGGTTGAGCTGCTGGATTGCAGCAAGAGTTCAGTAGCAGGTCCTCTTGTAGCAGAATCATGACACCGTCTGATTGAAGCTTGACAATAACTTGTTTGCTAGTGGTTGTTATACTAGTGGTTGTTACACTAGTGATTCTTATACTAGTGGCTGTTATACCAATGGTTGTTTTATTAGTGTTACAATAATTAATTTGTTTGCTATCTCTGAAAAGTCTTCTGTCCGCTTCTCCTTCTGTCTTTTTGGGATGCCAGCCCTCATCCTGAATCTGGTTGCGTAGAACCTTCGGAGAGGTGACTTCAAACTGTTGCCAATGAAGCTGTATAATCGACAAGTTTTTCTTTGCTACTGAACAGGTGAATTTCAGAAGCAGCTGGTTGTGCCAACTCTTGACATATCAAAACACGCCAAACGTTTACCAAAGAATTCTCCCAATAGGTCAGGAAAGTCCAGTGGCTTGGAACTCAAAATCTTTCAACATCAAAATCACCCAAAAAAATCCAAAAACCTCTTGGTGAAGCATTGGTCACTACTGCTTGGTCACTACTGCTTAGTGAGGGTCAAATGACGGCCACGGTCAGATGAGGGTCAGCCACCGGTCCCTCACCTGGCGGACAACTCCAACTCCACCAGGCCCGTTCCGGGCGCAGCACCAGCTGGGAGGCGGAGCTACCACGGTGACGTGTCGCAGCTGTGTCCATGTATGGTGGTTGGTGGTTGAAATGGGATGCTTCTTATGGTGATTGGTGGTTGAAATAAATGCATAAAATAGGTATGATATGTGGTTTCATGTGTTTATGTATGTATATAATTGTATGTACAGTACGTCGAACTATTAGAACTAGTGTTTCTGATGCTCAGTTTCATATATGAATGGGAGGCACTGACTAAATGGTTGCTGGTCGATATGGTACCAGTAAAAATCATGAGGCTGATCATATTGAGTATCAACATGATAATATCAAACATATCAGCCAACCATGATAGGGCGGAGACATTCCGTCGATATGGAGAATTAGCCTGGGGACATGATTACTCCTAGCATTGGAAGAACTCCTCTTGATCATGACCATCCCCTATTGTCGTGAAACAACCAATCTCTCGTATTCTCAATGGCAAGTACCACGTCTTCAGAATTTGAGTTGAACCATTCTCAGAACAAAGCCACCACTGGGCACCCCTTCGCGTGGATGGAGGAAATTCCCGAGGTGTCGGGCACACAGTGCTCACTCCATATATCACAAGGAAACCACCTGGAATTCGACCCCTGTTCAGTCAAAGAGCCTGTGTTTGACACCATCCAGCGAACACCGCTCTTGATCATACAGCCTTTGGCGTGGTGAGTAAGCCATAGTTCTTCTACAGTAGTCCATGGACCGACCATTGTAGGAATGGCTCTGCCGAATCCCATGCTTGGGGGAGCAAATTACCTGCGAGGCACGGATCGACCTTCACAATAGGACTGAGCTGGGTGTTGTCAACCCCGTGCATCATCACCATGAAATGTGTGTCAATCCTTGTGCTTGTCACCATAATTTACAATCCTAATACATTATGATATATTGATGCAATCATAGAATTTGTGTCAATCCTGGTGCTTATCCATCTATCAGTGACTGTCCGTCACTATCATGCATTACTCGCAATTTTCCGTCCTTGAGCATTGTTAATCATTATTCAGCACAATCACCTACTCCTATTTACATGATTGCCACTAGTAGCCACTTTTTACCAATCATCTTGTTAATAAACATCATTAACCGTTGTCAGCCGTTGAATGATTATTGGAGGTTGTTGATATTATCAAACGGTCACTCCGCAATTAAGCATTGATAAACCATTGATTCAGCAGCAAAGATAACTATAAATCAACATCAATCAATATTGACTATGATTAACCATCTCGATTGAAATGTGATTAATCACAACTATTATTACCCATCCCTGTTTACTGCTGTTGGCTCTATGGTCGTGGCTAATAAGATGATAGTCGTGGTGATCATGTAGTTTCGATACTCCCCATGAATATCAGGCAGCTTCCTAACCTCATAACTCTCGACTAAGATGACTAAGCTCCCACTCCCAAAAAAGCGCATGTGTTTCAAAGAACCTAGCAGCCAACCAACCATTCACCAACCATTCACCAACCATTCACCAACCATTCACCAACCAATACAAAGGTCCTTGCCACTGCTCACCCCTGGGTCTCTGACTTCGAACGCCTTCCGACGGCCTGCGGCAGGTCAGTCTGCCAGGGTAGCACGTTGCTTGAATGCGGCCGGGATGAACAAACAAGAAAATGGCAAATTTTTGTTTAATCTGGATGCTAAAGCAGGATGAACAAAGCATACATTGCTGGTTCATTTGTTTTAATGCATTACTTAGGATGCTTAAACCGGACATTGTCCATTCAAATAGCAATGCAATGGCTCACCTGAGTAATATCAAACTAGAAACCGTGTAAAAGAAAATCCTTGACCAATGATTTTAACTGGTCGCAGATGAAGTAAGGAGAAACGAAAATAACAATGACCGTGCATTGCACTATTGGAAAATTATGCTTACCCCAAGAGTTTGGTCAAAAACATTAGTGCATTGCATGCAAACAGTAACAACAAGGATTTCGGAATTTGCCTTAAATATGATCTGTGAGTTCCAGGTGCATCAACCCTCATCTCTGCGGTACCATCTCGGTACGATTGGTGCCCCATGATACTTCAGCCGGAAATCATCCAACGAAGGGGATTGAAAGTTCCACGAACTGCTCCATCCACCATCTTATCAACAGAACCATGGTCATCATCACTGCTATTGGTAACATAATGGGTGATCACGATCAAACCTTCAACAGCATCTCATGCGCTTGTGTGTACACGTGATATCGGGCTGAGAACTACCGACGATAGGCACATGTCCCGTCCACCACATGGACTCATTGAGCAGGGCCATTGCAATCCCTCAGCAGTCGGATGGCCATGACTATATCCTGGTGATATCAAGTGGGGTTCAACATGAACTTCCTTTTGACCGTCCTCACCACCTGCAAACAAGATGGCACTTGACCAAGTGTTTTGGCTGCACCACTTGCATTGAAGTAGAAAACCAATTGGTTGGTCTGCCAAGCACCTCAAGTGCGTCTCTCAGGAAACTCACGTCATTCCCACCAAATTTTGGAGCCCAAAGTCCCCAGCTGCTCCATCAAAGTTGACTTCTCTCGGTCAGCTT
>VSDK01020467.1:304656-318111 GCA_009767595.1 Symbiodinium kawagutii
GTAAAACTAAGGGGGGCGGCTGGTTCGCCACCGTGAAATGTTCGTCGATTTTGAATGTTGCGTGCATATCGATGGCGCGATGGTCACCGTGGTAATTGGGGCGGGGTTGTGCAGCATCGCCAGAATGTCTTCTACGTGTGCGTGTTGCGTGTGTGTCGATGGCGCGATGGTCACCGTGGTAATTGGGGTGGGGTGGGGTGGGGTGGGGTTGTGCAGCATCGCCAGAATGTCTTGTACGTGTGCATGTTGCGTGCCCGGGGTGGTGCATCTTCTCCATGACACATTTCACTCTTGGTTGAAATTTTGCCACTTAACACCTCATTTGCTACAAGAAGCCTGAATACACCAAGACGTTGCGGCCCAAAGCCAAAGGAGGTATAAAGATTGCCGGAACTCAGGCTTTGGATGCCATTTGGAAACATTTAAAAATGTTTCGCCCTCTGTCCTTGCAGCAGAAAAAAGATGATGGCAAAGCCCATCCACAGTTGTTTGCGTGGGCAAAAGCATAAACTTGGCGTAAAAATACGCGTGCCATGAACAAAGACTTGGCCAAAGAACTGGCCAAAATCTTGTGGCAGTGACGCAGAGAAAAAAGGCAGCAACATGAAACTGAAAACATGTCTGGTTGAAAGATAAAACGGCCATTTTTCCTGAGACGTTTGCATTATTTGTAGAAACCACACACTTGAAAACTATGAAAAAACGCCTGACAAGCAAGAGCGTTTTCACACAAATCTTACAATTCGTACTGGCACGGACAGAAACCATCATTTCCATTTCACAAGAGTTCCACGGCGGCGAGGCAGCCGGTTGCCATTAAAACTAGCATTCACAGCGATCAATCCAGTCCTGGATGCAACCCATTGCGGGGGTTCCGCTCTAGCAGCCCAACATACCCCTTGCGACTGCTTGGAAATCATCTACGGCCAGTGATGGTGAACATCAACATTCAACACCTTAACACATAAATGCGAAATCACTTAGTCCCAAATGGGGGGTTACCTCCTCGTCCGTCTCTCTTCCAAGAAAATCATTGGTAGCTTTTTCGTGATGGTCAAGAACCCAAGAATATCCCCTTTTGTAGAACAATTTGTTTCCAGTTTCCCTGCCGTTTGATTCATTCCTTAACACTGCTGATTTCAGACAACCATCCAACTAGCAAAAATACATTTTGCGGACATTCCTAAAAAAGTAACGAGATCTGTTATGGTTGTGGTGTCGACTGCGGACCACAACCCGAGCCACAACGACAAAGCGTGTCCTGCGTTGGAGCGTTGGCCTCACCGGTGCACGAAAGAACAGTTGCCGTTGGACATTGATTGAACCCTCACAACCTTTCATAGTGGTGGATATGGGTTAAAGGTAGCAGTGGTACATGGTCCAACTGAAAGCCTAGTGGTGGATATCATGGATCATAATGGCTAGGAATGATAGTTGATACTGGCTGATGCATTGAAATCTGTTTTGGTTGACCCAGGAGACTAAGAAGAACCATGTTGCTTTCGATTTTGCCCTTGAACTATGATGAAGAGCCCACTACAGACTTCGCAGCTCCGCTCCAAGCGCCGCGTTGCCAGGACAATTCAGCGGGCAGTTACGATGTTTCACATCAATGTTCCCACAGCGAAGCCAAAAAGAAATTGCCTACGAGAAAGGATGCGCTTGCGCCATGCAGTAGTGTCGAGTAGTGCATGGTTGTTGATGAATGGTTGATTCATGGCTGACAAGTAAACACTTGCAATGATTGATTGATTGATTGATTGATTGATTGATTGATTGATTGATTGACTGATTGACTGACTGACTAATTGATGGATGGATGGATGGATGGATTGATGGATGGACAGATGGATGGATGGATGGATGGATGGATTGATTGATTATGATTCACCTATTAATTATGATCAATGATTGCCAATTGATCTACCCATAGATAATACTTAAGTGCTTCTAGCCGGTGTCATCTGCGCAGCTTCTTTTTCGGTTGCTGCTGCACAAGCACCGTTGGTTTGGTTGGTGCTTGACAAATGCCACCTGTGCGGTTGTGGCACTTGCCATTTCCCCCCAGGGTGGGAGGTGGGTCTCGAAAACTGTAGACCCCTGAGCCCTACAGCTACGATGCCACCTAGTATGCCCTGAAGTAACACTTTCCAAAAAGTTCCAACTTAAGTGCTTCTAGCCGGTGTCATCTGCGCAGCTTCTTTTTCGGTTGCTGCTGCACAAGCACCGTTGGTTTGGTTGGTGCTTGACGAATGCCACCTGTGCGGTTGTGGCACTTGCCATTTCCCCCCCATTCTGGTAGAAGAGGTCCTCAGCGTTGTAGTTCCAAGCTGGCATCATGTGTAGTGGATGTACTGGTCCACTTCTGCCATTCGTTTGGAGATGCCAGACAGCACGTCCCCGGAGTCGTGCAAGTAACGGTGCACGGCTGAACTCGTCCACCGACCTGTCCTTTTGACAACCTCCACCTCTCCCGTAGCCTGATAGAGCGCTGACGCTCCGCCAATCCGTAGGGAGTGGCTTTGGAACCTTTCAGCCGGAAGTCCCACTGCTCTGGCTGCACGTTGCAGCAAGTTCTGCACCTCCATTCTGCGGATCACCTGTCCCGAAGCCCATCGGAACAGAGGTAGGTGTCCTTCTCCTTCTCCAAAGCGTCGAGGTAGTAGTCGTCGAAGCTGTTCGAGGGCTTCCACCACGCACACATACTTCACGTTGGTCCGCAGCATCGTCCGGCAAGTACCGAAGGCCTCCTGGTCGTTCTTGGTCTTGCGGAATTGCAGAGTTACTTCCTCTGCATCCTGCTCTGGCGGAACCACCTGCCCTTTCTTCATCAGAGCCACATCCTGGCCCCTGACGATCATGTCGAGGTCGACGCCGGAAGAGTCCGCAAACTCCTTGGCTCTGAGCATGAAGAACCAACCCGTCAACATGGCTGCCTGGACCATGCAGCAGTCAATCTTCAGCTCACCATAATGGTTGATGCCCTCCTCCAAATGCTTTCCCAACCACTTGAGCATGGGGACCGTCACACCGAGCCTCCTTGGTCTCTTCACACTGCACCGCTCCACCGAATTGAGGACAATCCACAGGCGATGCATCTTGCCTGTGGCATCCCCATGACCTGCCCTCTTGTGAGCGCTTTTGATGGCGAAGACGGCCTGTTTCAACGTGGCTGCTGATGCGCCCAGCCAACCAAGGTAACCCAGATAGCCCAAGACCTTGTCCTCGTTCTTCACGGGGTCATCGCGTAGGCCAAGAAAAGGAGAGCTCCACCCTTGTCGTCGCGACCAATCGCACCACTTCTGCCAAGCTGTGTCGTAGGCCTTCTTGGTAGACGCTGCCTTGTCGCCATCAAGGTGATCTTGAATCCACTCCTCGACCTGCGCCTTCACATCCATGTCGCCCACGGCCTCCACGTGCAGGTCGATGAGCTTCTCGGCCTCCCGTCGCTCCGCTTCCTTCGACCCTTTGCGTTTGCCACCGGCGTGGTAGTCGAACTCCTCCACCTCGTAGTCTTCCAAGGCGTCCAACCACAGCGTTTCGCCCCAGCTCCATACCTGAGCGGTAGGCCCGCCGCCGGCCTTCCTGGAAGGGGGGGCACGCCCCAGCTCTCCGCGTCTCCACCTCCGCAACCAACATAGCAGTTGTGACATTGACTTCACATCCTCCTTGTCGTAGCACATCCCAGCCTTCTTCTCGAGGACCTCCCCATCCTTCTCGACCAGCTCCGCAGCGACCTTGAGCAACGCCAACGCCGTCCTTCTTCCCGTTGCTGCGCAGCCATCTTCGAGGACGCGATCCTCTCCATGTTCAGCACAAAGTTCCTTCCATTCACGAACTGCTCTCCCTTGGCTTGTCCAAATCTCTTTGGGTTCCAAGGCTCGAACCTTTCCCACCGGGGTGTTCTTGTCGACGACATAGATCTTCTCCATTTTGCCACTCTCCTTGTCCTTCAAAGGCCACCTTCCTGGCCCATTCACACGATGTGCCACCAGGCGTTCACCGCCTTCTCGCAGCCACACATGCGCCCCAACCACGGGCAGCATTGGGTGATTCCCTTGTCCCATGGCTTGTTCCACCCTTTCCGCAACCACCAACGATTCATCCTTGGCCTTGCCCAGGATGGACCCCATAGACGGCGGAACTACTCTCCTCATCAGATACTCCTCAATCTCCGCGGTGCCCACCGAGCTTCTGTGAAGGAACGCTGCCCGCCTGCGCCGCACCATGTACTCGCCCAGCTCCGCCGTGAGAAACTCCACCACATTGACCGCAAGGCCTTCCTTCACCGCCATGCGCTCGAGGATCTCCCATGCAACCTCGGTAGGGCCTTCAACGATGATCACATCAAAGGTCTCCCCGAGGACGAAATCCCAAAACCGACGAAGCACTCTGACATGAGGATCTGGCCCAATGGATGCCGCCAACACCCGGTGTTCACCATCGTTGTTGTAGTACTCGAAGTCCTTGATCAAGCGCTCCTTGATGGTCCACTCCACAACCTCCAAACGCGCCATCGTCTTGGGCTCCCGGTGGATCGTCCGAAAGGCTCTCAACTCATAGAGCCTCATCTGTTCGATCTTGTCATTCTCGTCCGCCCACGAGAGAAAGCAAGGTCCGAAGCGCTCAGAGTCCTCCAGCGCTTGAAAGACCGCCTCCTTGATGTCAACCTCGCACCATCCTTTCTCCTTCATCTTCTGCTTGGCGGCCTCTTCGTCAAGTCTGGTGAGATCATCGGCGTCCTCATTGTGGAACGTCCTCCACCATCCTCCCAGGATAGAACATCTGAACCTCATTTCCACCAGGTTCAGCACTCTGATCAACAGCCGCCCTGCTCGAGGTCGCCGTTTGAGGTCGTACCCAAGATGCTACCCAACCGCACCATTTCGTCGGAGGTGAGGCTGGCGCACGATCAAAGGAGGGTGAACAGCGGGACGAACAAGCACCTACATCCCCCAGCTCTTCAACCTCTACATGAACAGGTGGCGAGGCGTGTGCTGTGGATCAAGGCCAAGTACCCTGGTGTGGGTGTGGTTTTGGCCAAGAAAGACGTGGCTGGAGCGTTTCGTCTGCTGTGGGTAGACCCACGTGATGTCGAGCTCTTTGGGGGCGACTTGCCATGGGAGCCGCAACACATGGGCCGAGGAAGCGAACGAATCGAAGCTGACCCAAAGGGCGTGACTCTCTTGTACTTGGTCAGCAGCTTCGGATTCTCTGGCTCCCCTGGAGAGTGGAATGTTTGGGGGCGCGCCACCGAGGAACTCCATCGCGCTCGCCAACCCCAAGTTGCACGACGGGATGGCTCCGACCACTTCGATGGGAAGATCTTGGTGGACGACATGGTGCTTGTGGAGCCGGCCTTGGGGCTTCGACCTTGGGTGTCCAGCGAGGTCTACGAGTGGGGGGTCACCAAGCTGTTGGGGGAGAAGGCCATCAATGCGGTGAAGGACGCCGAAGAGGGAAGCTTCGGACCGAAGCAGACCATTTGGGGAGTCATCTTTGAGAAGGAGAAGGTTTCGCTGCCCGAGGCCAGAGTGGCAAAGGGCGCCCATGCACCTCATGGCGTCGAGTGACTTCAACTATGGAGAGAAAAGCCTCAAGCTCAAGGACCTACAGAGGTTCAGGGGTTCGATGACGGGATGGGCTTCGGTGGTTCGCGGCCTGAAGAACGAGCTCAAGGCGGCGGATGTCTTCCTGGCCGGTGTGGATGGCGGCGCAGTGGTGCAGGCCAGCCGTGTGGAACCAGGCTCAGCGGCCGAACAACAAGCGTGGGAAGACCTGTGGCATCTCTTTGAGGACTGCCGATGGCTGAGCTCTCGTGCGGAAACCTGGGAGGAGAAGTTCGGTGGAGACATGCGAGAAATGCTTCCCCCCCTCGAGAGACTATGCCTCCCTGGGCACCTCAAGGAAGGGGCAGTCTTTGTGTCCTCAGATGCGACGCCGCAAGTCGTTGGAGCCATCGACTGGACCCGTGGTTGGGTGCGCCGTGAGGAGGTGCGTACGTTGTTGCCTTGGGTACTACGCGTGGTCGAGCTGGAGGACGAGGCTGGCAAGGACGACAACCTGGTCATCCACCTGGGCGAGATGCTTTCCTTCGTGGCGTTTGCGTGCAAGATGGGGACATCACCGCTCCCATGTTGGGGTGATCGCTCCTTGCCACCAGGACCCGGTGCTTCCTCACATCCTTCATCAGCTGTTGATACACCTGGCCCATATTTTCCCGAGCTCGCGGATGGGGCCGTGTCTTCACTCGATCACGATTTCCCACGAATCGAGCTGGCATCCCTTGGGCTCGAACATCACGTAGGTAAGCCAGGTGATCTTCTTGAAGCAAACCATCCAGGTCGACATCATCGGCTCCTCGAAGGTTATTGCGCCCCAGCTCCTCCCTCGCGATCCACAAAGCCACCGCTGCTCGCTCCACGGTCTCTGCGACGTCCAGGAGATAGTTACCGGCCCCCAAAGCTTTGCGCCAAGTGTCGGCTTCATCATCCTCCAACGAGTCGATGGTCCTGATGTAGTCAAACGCTGCCTCCCGGACCTTGGTTCCCATGCCTTCCTTCTCGAAGGACGTCCACTCCGATCCACCAGCTGCTCGATCACCGTCACATTCTGGATGGCCAGGGGAATCTCGAGCTGCATCATCTTGGTCGCCAGCTCCTCCGTCTTCCGTACCACCGGTAGGCTCGCCGTCATCACCAGGGTTCTCAGCATCATCTCCAGGACCTTCCCGGTCATCGGCACCCCCAGCCCCACCATCAGCCGGTGGATTCTGGTCCCCAGCAGTACCATCATGACCCTCACCATCCCATGGAAAGCCTCGGATCATCGGGTAGTTGTTGAACATGAACACAGTGTCCCCCACCCACCACGTGAATGGTCCTTGGCAATTTCCTCGATCAGCCCAAAGATCTATCACCTCACGCTTGTGGATGAGTCCATCCGGTGTGGCTGGGTAGCACCTGGTCCACCTCTGTGGTCGAAACATCCATGGTCGATACGGCAACCGATTCGGTGTCAAGAAGTTCCTGCGCGCAGTTCGGTGACGAACCCACAGGAGACCCCGTTGATGGTCCACCCACCAGAAGTCTCCACCACCATAGTCAGGCTCGTTTCTTCCACGGGCCCTTCGGTCTTCCCCAAGGTGCGCGCCATCGCCCTCGTCCGCAACGTGCTCCTCGTGCTCGGGCTCCTCCTCCACCGGCGCGCCGTCATCCCCAGGGGCCTCGTCATCTTCCGTCTCGTAGAGCTCCTCATTCACGTCGTCATCGGCCGCAACTGCCCCGACCTCCGGAACGTCGCCCTCGTCGATAGTCTCGTGCTCCGCCGTAAGTCCGTCACACTCAGGGGCTGCCTCCTCGTCAGCCGCGTTCCCGTCCTCCGGCAGCTCGTCATCCGTGAAGGCATCCTCACCCACGATCTCCATGAGTTCATTTCGCGCCCAGTCGGTGTCACCGGAACCAACTTCATCATCGTCGGCATAGGTCTCCTCCTCTCCACCTTCAACATCTTCGCGTCCACTTCGACTCCGAGAGTAGCTAGATCCCCCGGAATCGGAGGCTGCTCCATCGTCATCAATGGCATCATCGATGGTACCAACTTGCCCACCAGCTTTGTGTCCAGAAAGCGGAGGATGCGGTGAAGAAACCAGTCCCCCCCCTTGCACCATCGCCTGCAGAGCAGCAATCACGGCCTGGACAAACTGGGGAGCATAGACACCCGCCTCCGTGCAGCGAGTGACATCGCTGCCCTCACGCGAGCCTTGTAGGGGAACATGTTGGTGGCGGGCGGACAGCCCTGGACACCTCCGGAAAAGCAGCTGACGAAAACCATCATGTCGAGGAAAAGCGAGGCCAGTTCGATGGCGGTAAAAATGGCAGCCATCATCGTAGTCGGCGGGAGCCAAACCAAAGCCACACATGTCAATCTCCAAGAAGTCCACATCATCGCGGCTCAAGAGGTCCTTCCAAGCTGGGAGGTGCCACTGCTTGGGGTATCGGCCGGACATGCCTGAGCTCTCTGCAATAGGAAAGTGCCCGCGCAGCAGCGCCCTCTTGAAGGCAGCGGCCCCAAAATTGGACAGAGAATTGCCCACAGCCTCCTTTGCCGTAGGTTCGCCTTCGGGTCGTTGGAACGTTCGAGCGCCGCCATTCTGCAGATTCCAATCGCAGTAGGTCGTGCAGGGGCACGCAATCCACTCAACGTTGTAGGCATCGGAGTCGATCTCATCGAAGACGGCCTGTTGCACCTTCACATCCGAGAGGTCCTGATCAGGACGAGGTCCGCGTCGGCGATGTGGGTCCTCATAGAGCTCCACAGGAGAGGCAGCAAACTCCCCAGCACCCAACCAGCCTTGGGTGATGACCCCATGTCCAGCAAAGAACTCTCGAAGTCGAAGACCGGAAGGCCCTGTAGGTCCAGTTGCCGCTGTCACCCTTTTCACATGTGCGCTTCCACCTGCGCTGCAAACTGCATATGCGGCCAAGCAGGAATCTTTCCGAACCAAAGTCCATTCATTGCCTCCCGCTGCCCGCTTCGAAGGCTTGCAAATGCGACACACCGGTTGCCCCGGTGAGGTACGTGGTTGATCATGTCGTTGATGCCAGTAGTAGTGGAAACCCAGCGATGGTGTGACATAGGAGGTCTCCTGCTTGAGGAACTCTTTGGCTGTACCCGCATCCGGAGGGGTGAGTAGCATCATATGTCCACGGTAGATCACCGCCCAAATGTCCGGTTGGCCGCTGGCCCACTGGGTGCCCTGCACGATCTCCGTGATGACGTCCCCCTTGTAGTCGATGCGAAGAATGATCACCCGGACGTTCTCCAGCTCCTCCAAAGTGAACACGGCCAGCGCCCGATAGTCTTTGTCGTGATGCGGCTTCAAGATGTCATGCGCGTACATCCTGAGCTCATACTCCACTGCTGACACCTGTGGTTCCGCATGCCCCATGATTCCCTCCGCCTCAACGGCTTGCCGAGCCTGCTGAAGACGTAGGTGCTGCGCCTTGCGCTCAACGGCCTCCATAGTGGGTTCACCTTCTCCTTGGTGCTGCAAAATCCCTGCAGCAATGACCTTGGTCACGCACTGGCGCCGCTCGACTTCAGGTTCAATCGCTCCCAGCAGCCCGGCCAACTCTTCGGACATGAGGACCTCCTCCTTGTAGTCCAACATACGCCAGGCATGCCCGTCAATTTCGACACCACCAACACCATGGCTCGTCCCGGTCCAGCGGGTCTCCAGGACATGACATCGTCCACGATGGCCAGCCTTCTCTGGGAGCTGCTTCTCCAGGATGTCACTTGCTTCCGCTGCCAGGGGTCCCAAGCCATACTGTACCATCTCTTCAAGCAGGCTTTGGAGCGTCACCTTCGGGTCATTCGCCACACGTGTCGACGCCCAAGCGTACAAGTCGTCCGACGCATCTTGAAGCGGCTTCAACACTGGTCCATCTGCCAGGTTCTGGGCCTTGCGCAGCATGTCCTGGACCTCAACCGGTGCAGACGAACCTTCGCGGCCAGCATGAACTTTGCTGTCTCGCCCCACCTCTTGCATGCATGCTCGGTCAGGCCCTCGAACCAAGTCCGCAAAGTCGCCCTCCTGCTCGGTGTAGTCGATGTAGCGCATCTCCACAGGTGCCTGCCATGTCACGCCTCCTGCCTTGCCGGCTTCACCTTTGCTGGGGTTTTCCTTGTTGTCCCCATGGGCTCGGCGACGGTCCTGACCCTCCTTGATCTTGGAGCTCTTGTCACGAGCAACCGCAGTCCGAAGCTCTTGTATCTTGGCAGTTGCGCTGTCTGCAGTCTCTTGTCGCATGCGTCTGAGTCCTCCTCGACGCAACAATTGCATCTGCACTGCCGGGTCCAAGGCCTCAAAAGCTCCTCGTAGGTGTTCATGTGATCGTTGACAACCAGCTTGAGAGCATCCAAGATGGGTCAAAGCGCCCCAGCATAGCAACTTCCCTTCCTTGTCAACCGGGGCCCGATCCTTCGCCCGGGCTGACTCCTCAGCCGTCAACTTCGGTCCCAGAAGGCTGCGCAGCGAGATCTTCTCCTCCTTGTCGTTGGTCGTAGCTCCCCCAGCGGGTTGAGGTCCATGACGAGGCTTCCCAGAGCCTTCCCATGTCAACTTCCAGATCATCCGTTCTTGCCGCCGTTCAATTCGGGGCATGACCTCGGTAGCGAACCAACCATCAGGATGATTGAGGTCGAAGGTTCGTGGCATTTGGAACGGGGCAACTCCGTTCTCATCCGGCATGAGGGCGTAGAACTTCAGGTCTTGTAGGCTCATCGTCTCTCGACTGGCCAACGCCTTCACCTTGCGCAACTCGCCCTTCAACTCCTCAATGAAACGCCAGTGAAGCTCTTCCCACACGTCAGCCAACACTTGCAGCGGCCACCTGTGAGGAGCCCCAAGATGCCACTCTCCCAAAGTCTTCGCCGCGTGCTCACGGACGCCCTTCCATTCACGGCCATAGACCAAAGCCCAAACATCATTTTCTCGTCGTACACGACCAATCCAGTCGTCGTAGCGAGTTGGTGCTGGAGGCCTTTGATCACTCATCGTCTTCCCAGTTCGCACCTCCATGGCATACTGGTCCAACTCTGCGTCCGTGTGGGCAACGAAGTCCGCGGCTGACAAAGAGTAGCGCTCCTGTGTTCCCCAGTATGGGCCTGAAAGCCCCACCGCGAGCCGCTGCGTGACCTTCTGCTTGAAGCCAGCCGCACGAAGTTTCATGGACGCTCCAGATTGTGCTGCGAGGAGGGCTGTGGCCAAGTTGGCACCATGTTCTCCGGGGCATACTTCGACAGCATATTGGCCACAACCTCCGACATGCGCCCCAACGCCTTGATACTTCCTCCCGGCTGCTGTTGGTTGTCATGCTGAGCTTTAACCAAGCTCGCCAGCTCGGAGGTCTGCTGTTGGATCGCCTTCGCCAAGTCGGCCATGGGTTCTTGTACCGGAGCTCCTGCCTTTCGATCGTCATCTTGCCCATAGATCCCAGGTGCACCCAAGACCACCAACTCTGGGGGTTTCGCCACCACTTTCGGCTTCTCCGGCGTCTCCACCACAGACTCCGTCGGCGTTGAGAGGTTCGTCCAGCTTTGGCTCTTTGAATCTTCGCCAGGGCTCCCAGCCAAACTCCACGAAGACGCCCTCGATCTTGTAGGTCCTTCCGCCCCAGCCAACTGCTTCCTCCATCTTGCCAAGAACTTGGTCAAACCCTTGGTTCCTTTTCTTCGTTCGTCCATTCCCTGCTCGTAGAGAGTGCGGGTCAGGTCGGGGACTGCCAGGCCGTAAGAAGCAGCCATCTGCGCACGCACTTCCTCCTCGTCCAATCCCATGTCCTTGCCATGCAAGAGCTGCTCCATGAACTCCTCCAAGGTGGTTTGAACTTCACGCCTGTCCGGAGAATTGATCATACCCAACTTGGCCAGGCTGCGTTGCACCGCTGACTTGGGCGTATGGCCGGGGGACGCGTCCGAATTCCTCTTCCGCCGACGTCTCAACCCATCCTGCTCGGAAGTTCCATCCATCCGAACATCTTCCAGGAAGCGCTCCACGTTCGGGGTGTCCTCCTCGTCAAGGTCGTAGTGGGGCCGCCGTCGTGCTCCTTCTCGAGGTTCACCACCACCCTCATCGGCGTCCAAACGCTCTTTCGTTCTGGACCGGGAACGTGAAGACCTCCTCGTTGAAGTAGTAGCACTGCGATCAGCTTCTTCTCCGTGTACCCCACATAGACGCATCCCGTGAGGTCCAAGGTGACCCAGCTTCAGACATCCGGCATATCCACACTTAAGTTGGAACCTTCCCCCTAAATACTTAGTAGCATGTTCAGGGCATAAGGTGCATGATTCTACTCCTACCGGCATGTCAGGTTCAAGGATTAAACAGTTGCTCGCCCCGGCCGCTGTACAAGGCCTCTCACTAAGCCGCTGTAGCCCAGTTTCGCCTTCCCACTTCACGCGATCGGCCAGGCATGTAGGAGCATCATTCTCCGACTCAGACCCAAAATCCTTCACCTTCCTGGATGCCTTGGATGCACTTTGACGCACCCAATCCAGTATCTGTCCTCCAGTCTTCTTAGCCTCTTGCTTGGCATGGGTGAGCTGGTAGGTCTCCGCATTGAACGTAGGCCCCATAGCATACTGCTTGAAGTGAGGCCCTTCCTCTTGGCAGTTCATATGACGACAGAGGTGGACCTTGTCATACCCTTGCAACGAGCGAATCAGGGCATCATCTCCCCTCAGCGTCTCCGGCTCGATCGTCACGAACATGCCGGCAGTCCGAATGGTGGATGCCTCCTGCACCCGGAAAGTTGCCACCAGTCCATCCCGACGGATCAAGATCCACTTGTCATCACCCACCTTCTTCAGCTTGCGCAACTCTGCGGTATCCGGTGTCTCTCCCAACTCCGGCCCGAAGAAGATAGCCTCTGCCGCCTCCGGGACTCCTCCTGTCAAGCGACGCACCCAAAAGAGAACTCGCCCGAAACACCGGAGCAGTGTTCGAACAACCCATACTCCAGTCACAACCACCCCAATCACCAAGGATATCACCGGCCAGCATAGAGCAAGGAGGTAATGCGCCACCACGCACACCGTAAGGATCGCACCCAGTCGAATCAGCGTGGAAAACCCCGTTCTCACCTGTAGCCAATTCTTCCCGAAGATCAGCCACCCAAACGTGCTGACAATGGCGTCCAAAGCCGTCCACATCCAGCTGTCGCCTGTAGACGTTCCCACCTCCAGCATCTCCTGGAGGGTGTAGTTGATAGGCCAGGTTCGGTTCAGTGCCCACTCCAAGTACCCGGGTGGTTCATTTCGAGCTGGCGGCGATTCCGACTTCGTGGAACCCCACCATCCCACCACAGGTCTGCAGCAGGCCACTACCCAAGCCAGAGCTAGCCATCGGAACATGGCAACGCCAGCCCCTCTCGAAAACTGTAGACCCCTGAGCCCTACAGCTACGATGCCACCTATTATGCCCTGAAGTAACACTTTCCAAAAAGTTCCAATTGTTTATCAATCATGGTTCATCATTGATCTATATAAATACTTAATAGTCAATATGGTTACTGAATGATAAACTGATGATTATCATGCACTCATCAATTCTCATGAACCAATTAATTATCTTGATTAGTGGTTGATTCACTGATTCATTGCGGTTAATCAACTCATGATTACCTAATCACCAACCATCAATAACCATTCATCAACAACCACTAATCAACAACCATTATATAATCAACAACCACTCACCACTCATAATTTCCCATTGATTCGCCAGTAAGCATATACCATTCATGGTTTGATTCCAAACGAGCACCCACCGTTCACGCGCCTCCATGGGCGGCAAGGCAGACAGTTCCGAGATGGCCGGGGCACTGCCCTGACCATGGGCCCCATGGGACACCACCACGGGGCCCCATGGCCACCCATGGCTTTCCCCTG
>VSDK01020467.1:318126-357440 GCA_009767595.1 Symbiodinium kawagutii
CCGGGCCCCCAGCGCCCAGCCATGGCTTGCCATGGCCGGCCATGGCCATCCGAGGTTTCAGTCAACAACTCGCTTGATATCCCTTAGGTTGGTCGGTTATGAGGCCTACTCTTTGGTTTGGCTGCTTGGTATCCTGATAGTTGGTTGATGTCTGTATCATTAAAGGTCAGAGGTCGGCTGGTTACACACCATATCCGGATCGAATTCTGATGGCCATAGGCCATAGGTGTTCATTTGATCCAAAGAGACAGTGTTGGATTACCATGTTGAATTACCTGGCAGCTGGCCGGAATCATAGACAGCAAGATTATCTCGGATAACCCAAGAGCAGGAAATGAAGATCAGAGAACTACAAACGAAGAATACAGGGTTGAAGGATCCGAACTTTGGAAATATGCCGGGGTGATATATCCTCAGATACCACAATTCCAAAATACTGCTGGTAAAAAAATCTGTGGTGAAAAAGGGCCTGAACTTGGAGATGGACTAGCCAAACTATGTTTCCAAACTGAGCTATCACAATCTTTCCAAGCCATTTGGAAAAATCACCATGCTGAATTCCACCCATCTCAGTCTTGATCATTTTTTGCACATTCTAAAACAGTTAAAGCCTAGCAATCTTCAGCCATCTGAACGAATCCCCTCCAGATTCAAGGCAGCAGTCTTCCGGTCAGCTCCAATTCTCAAAATGATACCTGGATGATCCTTGGATGTTTCCAAAGATGGTCCGTGGAAACCAGAGAAAAACAGTAAACCGTAAAAATCGTGGGGAACTGTGGCCCAACTATTGATGCCCAAGTTTCCCTCAAAAACTGCTGGGTCATCTGAGATGCCTTGACCCCACAGGTTACCACCACCCGTGTCTAAGCAAGTCCAGGTCAAGCTCCCCAGTTGGTGCCCCAACCAACCAACCAACCAGCCAGTGCCTCCGTCTTCGAAGGCACCCAAGAGCCTCCTTTGAAGCCGGGCAGCTTCACCTGGCAACAACCAGGTTTTGCTTGTTTTTGTTGGTGTTTCTGCATGGGTTTAGGTTGTTTTAGGGATGGTTTGGTTGGTGTTTCTTTCTTGCCGCCTTTTTCAGCCACAGTCCTCATTTGTTGCGATCCTGAACGTTCCCTGGTCGGAGAGCCAAGAAAGTGTCATTGTGGAACCCTGGTGACCTTAATGGAAGATAAAGGATAGAGCCTTCGTTTCGATGTTTACCGGCTACTGGCCTGTAATTTTTCTGATGGTTGATCTGGTGATTTCCTAACTAGCAGCTGGCTGCCATGAGTCAACAAACAAGTGATAGCTCTACTTCCTGGTCAAAGCATCATGCATATCCCGATCAGTTGCGATTTTCCAAAGAAACGGCTGTTTCTCAAAATTAGGGGACCCCAAATCATCCAAAATGAATCAATATTAATCAATATTAATCAATATTAATCAATATTAATCAATATTAATCAATATTAATCAATATTAATCAAAATGAATCAAAATGAATCAAAATGAATCAATATGAATCATCTATAGGACCAATCATGATTTCATCACTGGCCCTCGCGGCACCTCGCTGTCAAAAGCCTCCCCCATCTGCGCACGCTGCGCAGTCTCAGAGGGAGCACCCGCAGTGCGCGGAACACGAGTCAAGGCCGCGCTGACCGAAACGTCTTCGCCCTGAGCTGAGACATGGTTGATGCTGGTTAGTAGCAGGAGAAATCGTGGTTAGTAATGTGTTAAGATAATGGTTAGTAATAGGGAAACTACTACTATATGACTATATGGTGGTTTTGATTGTTAATCATGGTTAATAATGTTTATAATAATGGTTATAATAATGGTTAAGACTAGTGGTTAATGATGGCTAGTTGATAATGTTTAAGATTAGTGGGCAATAATGGTTAAGACTGGTGGTTCATCATGATTAGTACCAGGGGATGATGACATGTAGTAACCAACAATAATGGTGAAACAACTACTAGCTAGTGGCTTCTCAAGCCCTGGGGGTACCCCCAAACTATGGCTGGTTGATTACTATCAATGATTGATATAGGATAATTTCGGAGTACTCCTATTTGGGGGGACCACCAAATGCCACAGCAACTGCAACAACCCAAAAAACTGCAGCTCCCGCGCTCGCACAGTGCTGTGTGCGCATGTACATCTGCTACAGAGATATGGAGGATAGAATCTGACCCAACTATTACCCAACTATAAACCTGCAATGAATTGCCCTCGTTAGCCACTGGAGCTGACTGTGCTGAGAAGCCACCTGATCCTTTAACTTTTGCAAAACGTTTGCCATCTTTCGCGCCAGGGCAGACGGGTACCTGGCATTTGCTTCGGGCAGAACCGCTGGGAGAACGTCTGCCACAATGGAGATCCTATCCTTTAAGCTGTGAAGGTTCTCCACCAACAGTGGATTTGGCGTGAGGCTTCTCACCATTGAATGTAATCCCGAGCCTTTGTACTGGTCGCATAATCAGGTCCACTATGACCAACAAAGATTCTTGAACTCGCAAGTTGTGGAGGTGGAATGAACACAGATATTGGTGTGGAAGCACAACCACAAGCAGCGTGACTTAGGATCAGCTCCAGCTTCTCATGGCAGCTGGACCAGCGAAATTCACAAAGTGTCACCACATCTGCTGTTGCTCCATGACCGTTTGAAATGACTTCCCAAACCTGCGAAACATGGCGAATTCGCCACTAGCAGTTCGTTTTACCGTTGTTATCCATCATTATTCCGCTGCGAAGAGTCATTCTGAACCAGTGCCTATGACTAATATTGGCCAATGACGCTGACCTTTGCAAACCACTATGAACCACTGTCACTGTGAACCATCATCGTCCATCAATTTTCCCAGCCATCATTCTTTCATTATCAACAAATGGTCATAATAATTACTAGCCACGAATTCATTACTGACCAAGGATTGATCAACCAGCAGTGTAACCATTCACAATTATTTACCCATGCTTAGAACCATTATTAGTCCTGGCTAGAATATAAGCCAACTAGCTAACCATTGCCAACCAATGATTCTAACCATTATTATATAACCAATATCACAACGATTATTAGCAATTATTAGTCCCTTTCAACCATGTACTTAACCATTATTAATCATTATCAACTATTCCTAGCCATTGCCCTATGCTTACAACCATCACTATTAAACCATTACCAACTATTCACCTGACTAATAACCTGTGGTTTTGACCCATTCAGAATCTATTAGTCACTATTTAATCGCTTATAGCCATTGCCCTCTGCTTGCAACCATCATTATCAACCATTATTAACCATAATTAACCACCATGATTCAGCCATTCTTGGCCAGTACCCTATGCTTGCCTTGACTGGTTCATAGCCATCAGATAGCCCTTGACCTCACAAGGGCGCTCCCGGCGCGGCACGCGGCAGCGAAGTTGCTATCGCTCTCGGGCTCCGAAGCGCTGGGCGCTGAACGGCGGCCCGCGGCACCTGCGCACCGGTGACCATGGGTGAAGCAGGGCATGGTTAATGGAGATGATAGTGGTTGGTCGTGATAAATGATGCTGAGTTCCTTATTCACCAGGCTAGGAACGGCTATAACCATTGGTTGATATTGGTTCAAGCATGGGTTCATCATGGTTGATAGTTATAAACTTTGGTGAGGAATTGAGGATTACGGAGAATGATCCTTCATAGTGCTTGATAATGATGTTGTAAACGTTAGTGAATAAGGAATCGATGATCAGTCACAATTGGGAAAATGATGGATCATATGATCATAGCGGTTCATGATGATCAATAATGGTTGATGGAAGCTATCAACTTTGGTGAATGAGGAATCAAGGATGGGTCACAAGAGGAAAAATGATGGATTATAGCGTTTCATGATGATCAATAAGGGTTGATTCGGAAGTTATAAACTGTGGTAAATATGGATCACAACTGGAAAAATCATTGATAATGACGGTTCATGATCATGGATGATGGATCGTAGCGGTTTTAAGCTTTGTTCAATGGCAAGTTAACAATGGTTCAGAATGAAACAAAAAAGTGTATAAGATGGTTGATAATGTTTCGGCCTTCTCCCACGCATACAGTCGATGCTGCGCTGCCTACGCCCAGCATACCACGGCATTACGTGACGCAGACAGAATGAGATAATGACAATGAGCGAATGAGACACAAATGAAAATGACCTTGAGCTACTGATCAGACATGCCCCCAGCGTCGTAATGTGGATGATAAGAAATACTCATGGATGATAGCCGATAGTAATTCATAATTTCGATGATTAGAATATAGGGGACTCTCTGGTGCACCCACAGCATTCACCAACCCAAACCTGTTCTGGCGGCTAGGAAAACACAGCTGATCTGAATGCCACTGGTGCTCTTACGGCAGCTTGCAAGGATGGTCTCTTTGTTTTCAAGGCATTGGCGACTGCATTTATCAGAGTCTATCACATATATCACTTCCGATGGAAAAAGAAGGGAATCTTAAGAAACTTGACATGGAAGGCAAGAAAACCGGGACCGCCAAGCCCTCTCAAAATAATTCATTCTAGATATAAAACGATGATAAGCTATTGCCAATGCTTGAATTCACAAAAGAGCCCCTAGGCAGAAGGCTCACATTTCGGAGGGGCATCAGGCTGGAATAGGGCTCTACTAGGGCCTAGGGCAAGCAACCAATAATCATTATGTCGGTTCTCCAAAGTATAGCTAGTCATTACATTACAGAAAGATCTGACAACCGCAAAGTGGTACCCTGTACGAATTGATAACTTGGATTCGATCCAGGGCAACTACCACTGATGGCAACTACAACTCATGTGTTCAATGCCTTCAGCAACAAATCTTGTTGGTTGAGCCCCATGACATCAAACATGCTGCATTAGCAACCATAGTGTGAACCCCAGATAGTTTGTTTGAGTCAGATCATTGCCTCAACCATCATCTAATCATGATTGAAGCATCATGTCCCTATGATTTAGCCATAAAAAATGTGCTATCCACCAGCCATCATCCACAGCTGGGGTCCCACTCACTGCACTCACCGCGCCTGTGATATCCTTCACGGCCAAAGCCCGGCTCAAACTCGTTCCACCCGTCGGCCCAAGGCCAAAGACCGAGGGAGGCACTGCAGGCAGATCACTCCCTGGACGCGTTTCAGGCTATGGTGCTGGTCATGGTGATGGTTTTGGAATGGTGCTATCTGGGTGCTTGAAATAATGGATCATGATGTTCACCATTCTGAAATAGATTTAAATAATGGTGGTTGAAATAGTTGAAATCATAGATTTGTATAATGGGTCATGATGTTACATGGTGCTAAATGGTGATGGTTAAATATGGGAAGGTTAACCGAGGGTTCATCATGTTGTTTCTTGCACTTCAATGAATGGATTATGATGGTCAAATCATCATGAAATCCTAGTGATGCTTAATTGATTGCTAGTCACAGTGAATGTTTCACCATGATTCAATGGTCAAATAATGGTTACCCAATAGTTACATGATGGCAACGCTTCTCTTCGTCGCTGCCCAGGCAACGTGTAATTCCTCTACATCACAGACTGAATCTCAGCAGGGTCAATTAATGAAATGGTAAGAAACAGTGAGAGGCGGTGGCTGCTGATGTTTTAACTGTGTTGCAGCTTCAAGCAATGACGCACGAGCTGTTGTGCTGGGGCATGGATTTTGGGCAGGCGATAGCGTTGGGATGTGGTCTTGGTGGAAGAAAAGGTTCTTGTGAAATGCAATCTCTACCAGGTACCTGTTCCAACCGCCCTCTTCTTTCGGGATAGTGGTAGCCCATTCCATGAACAACAAAGAAGTAAAAACAACAGCAGCAGCAGCAACAACAACAACTACTACTACTACTACTTCTACTTCTACTTCTACTTCTACTTCTACTTCTACTTCTACTTCTACTTCTACTTCTACTTCTACTTCTACTTCTACTTCTACTTCTACTTCTACTTCTACTTCTACTTCTACTTCTACTTCTACAACTACTACTACTACTACTACTACTACTACTACTACTACTACTACTACTACTACTACTACTACTACTACTACTACTACTACTACTACAACTACAACTACAACTACAACTACAACTACAACTACAACTACAACTACAACTACAACTACAACTACAACTGACAGCACTTCACATGACTACCAGCTGCGTTAGGGGCCTGGTGGCGCTGTCTTGGGAGGACCCGACAAGCTTCCTGTCACGCGCAGCAACGCGCCAACGAAGAGGAGACTTTCTTGGTGAAGTTCTATTTAATCAAGTATGAAGTATGATATATAGGGAGTTAACCAAAATCACTACAAAGCACATAATTCTTGCAATACTACCAGTAGTGGTGTCTAGAAAGACACAACACATGGGTATAGATTGGGTATGTTATAAATATGCCTAAACCACACGATTTACCGAGTAAGAAACAATATTCCAGGCCGTGGATTTCAGGGCCACATGATTGATGGAAAACCTGATGTGTCTGGCAAAGGCCTGGCCTTCCTCACATATCGCGACGCCGCAGCTACCCAACGGACATGAGCCCATGCAAATCCACGGGGGGAAACACTCAGCGGCTCGTAGAGTTGGCCATTGCAAACCCTCATTGTGTCCATTGCCCCCCGGGAAGTGTCACATCGTGATGCATGTATTTGCTTGCACGTATATCATGAATAGATCAATTTATTTACAAATAGAAAAAATATGCAAAAGTTCATCATAGTTTATAAAAAACTATGAATATATTTACATATCAATATCTCTATGTATAAGTTCTATGAGTTCAACCTGCCCCAAGGTGAAGAAATTTCTGATCACTGCCCACCTCTGCGACTGGATCCCCGCGAGGCATCGCTGATGCGCTTGGCCACCGCTCTGGCGCTCACCAAAGCGCTGTCCGGAGGCATCTGGGACGGCAGCCGGTGACCAGCAGCATCCCTGGGGGTCAACACTTTGGGTCTTTTGGAACCTATGTGGTTAGCCACCGGTGACCGCTATGTGGGTTTGGCTGAGAATCATCCACCCACATCGATAGGTCTCCTCTTTGAGCAGTTTCCGAGGATCTTTTTTGGAATTTTCCGCCCACATGCCATGTAGGTTTCTTTTTGCGGTCCCGATGTTTGAGCAGTGGCTAGGCAGAACCCATGGCACGGAGCCTCATCCTGACAATTTTCGAGCGCACGAGAGCAACATCACCTAGTGGCACCGGCTCATTCCCCATAGCATGGCAGCACCTAGCGGTACCACCGCTCCATAGGGCAGGCAACTCTTCTCTTTACTAGAAGTCAGAATTAAGAACTCCCATAGCTCCGCTATCTGCGCAAGAAAAAACCATGTCCCGCAGTGAATCAAGCAGTGCTTGGGACTGACAACTCTGACCCAGAGTCGTCCGAGGAACCAACACTGGAGTTTTCAAGTTCAACGGGCCGTTTTGAAGACCCAAACATGGGTAGGACTTTGGCTCACAGCCCAAAAGCTATCTGCAACTAATCAACCAACCAACCAACCAACCAACCAACCAACCAACCAACCAACCGACAAAGCGACCAACCGACAAAGCGACCAACCGACGAAGCAACCAACCCAAGGCTTCCAGGGAACCATACTGCCGCAGTCATGTATTCTTTACCACTAAGATTATCATGACTGAAATTCGCATACCATGGTGAATGGTTACGAGTGATGCTCCACAATGGCTAGCAACAGTTTAAAATGGAAAGTCAGGGCTACTTCCCGCAGCTCTCTTACAGATGAACATGCCTTTCTTCTAGGCTCAACCAATACAAATGGGTGTTTCTTAAAATGGGGAACCCAAAAACCTTGGACGGTTTATTATATACTACAAATGATGACGATTGGAAGATTTGGGGGGTTCCCCATGGCTTGAGAAACAACCACAAATTCTACCAGAATTCAAAAGACCCAAAGCTGCAGCGCCATGCCCGGTCCTCTGCGGCTCGTACCTTCCCCAACTGCGACAACTGTACCTGCGCCACGAACATGCGTGATTTGAGCCATGGGGTAGATCAATGAAGCGATCAGGTTGGACCGGTTGGATGTGGATTTGTAGCGTCGAACTGGTCAACAACCAACCAACACTGAATTCTGGCTGATGAATGGTTAATGATAGAAGTTTAAAATCAGCCTACCTCCAACTGTGGTCTGGAGGTGCCCTAGCACACGGCCAAGGACGTCGATCCGCGGTGAGGCGATCGAGTCAACACGGACAATCCCAGAGTCTGGCGCACCATGCCGCGAAGCGTAGCTCCTTTCTTGATGGCGGTGGTCAGTTGGAACGTTGCCCTAAGCGCTGGATGATCCACCCAGTGGCGGTCCGGTCCAACAAATATGGCAGCCATTCCGGGGTGAACCTCAGTGCTAAAGACTGTTCTGGGACACAAGTTTTGCCAGCTGAACCCGTGGGCCAGCCTTGGATTCTTCGGTGCACCATCTGTAGTTGTGAATTCGTGAATGTATGCTTTATACATATACACTGTGATATACATGTGAGAAACCAGAATGTACTGTGATATTCACGTACAGAAAGTGACACCGCAACCATCCCCAAACTGCTGACCCCTTGGGCTCCAGGCTTCCATCGCTTCATGGCGTCTCCAGTGCCTGCTGCAATGCCGTTGACAAAAAACAAAGCTTTTGAGGACTCTGTTCTCTTGGTAGTATTGTAGTACTAATCAAGATAGGTGATTCACTATAGTAGTATGATTCTATTGTAGCATAATGTTGTTCGCTAAACATCATAGTGAATCAGGATAGGATTGATAGATATTGATAGTGGCTAATCAAGAATGACCAACAGCGAGATACACCAACGATGACTATTGCATGGGCCGATTCAAAAAAAAGGAGCCATTCTTGGAGTGCGCCATTACAATACCTGTTATTTCATAAATGGATATACACACATACATATGAAAAGGGCCCATCCTTAAGCAGTATAGTTAAGTGCATCAAGTGGTGGCATTGATGGCAATTGAAACTATCAGTGACTACTGGTGGTAATCATCAAGAGCTTTTTTCATGATTGGGCTTGGGAAAGCTCATGCTCAAGGACATGCAAGTACCCAACCTGCAATCCACCCAAATCCCTCCCCAATCTGGAACCCGACCAAAGAAAGTGCGATTCTTGCTTCCTACCGTCAGCAAAAATGTGGAACCCCTTGCTATGATGGAAAAAAAGAAGCGATGATTCTCCACGTCTATGACAGTTTCACCCAGGCTAACCATCACACCTCCAACCTCCACCCCTGGTGTGCCTGGAACTTTGCGGTCAGGCCTCGGGGAGCGACGAGCCACTCGGAGCCACTCTCAACTATACAACTACCTTAACATGGTCATCAACGACCTTAACATCAACGACCCTAACATGGTCATTTAGTGGCTAGATAACTATTAACTATTAAAACTCTCAACTATACAATCAGCAATATCAACACTGTCAGCGACTCATCAACATTGTCAGTGGGTCCGATGCGACCAAACGTAAACCAATCGACCTGTCGACCAAGCTGGGATGGGATATGGTAATACTGAACACAGTACCCAAATGGTATCCCCGCTTCTGACTACGCCTGGTGACTTGGTTGTTTCCACATCTTTCTCCAACTGCTGTCCAAATTGGCGAGCTGGGTCAAGGGCCCCTGAACACTACCGCTGACCGTTCACATCTCCCAATTCACCAAACTAGTTGAATCGTTGGGATGTTCAACCTTTTGTCCCTTTTTTAAGAATTTGTCTTGACAGAAAACCATGTATAGTTGATCCCCCGATTTCTGGTTGCTTGTTCCTATTAGATCCCTAGGATTGCGGGTGGTCAATGGTGGTGCTACAGGGCACTGCCACAGACTGCCGCCCGGCCCACCCTGGTGCCGCCCGGACGACTTCAACTCCGGTAGCTTGGGCCCTGTACGCCTCACAGGTGGGGTACCAACGGTGGGCACCAACCAACGGCGACGAAAATCAATGGTTACTGCTGGTTAATGATGGTTACTAAGCGAATGATAATGGTTAATGATGGTTTAATCACGGTTGAATGATGGTTGAATGTTTCTTCAGGATGGTTACTGATGGTTGATGATGCTTGATTATGCTGCTTAATGAGGGCGAGTGATGGTTAATAGTGCTTACTTATGGTTGTCAATCAATGCTCAATGATAGTTGATCAACCAACCCAAAAACAATCCTTTGAGAAGGAGAAGACCTACAAGGCTCCACCCCCAAGCAAGCAGCAAGCCATGCACAATCTGCCACTACGATCAGCATTGAAGTTGGAATTCCAATGGATCTCAAGCTGAGGCACTTGTTGGTCAGAATCTAGATCTTCAAACTTAACATACCCAACATGCTTCGGTCCATCAGGGGTTGAACGGCAAGACTGCGGAATGGGTGCGTCCAAAAGCATCCGGTAAGGGCACCGGCTAACATAGTTGGGAATGCAATCAAACGGTCTTAACTATCATGAACCTTCATCAATCACTTGTAACCACTACCAATTCAACTATCAGTTGTCAGTATCAACCAGTCTTGATCACTATCCACAATCACTGATCGCTATCACGCATCCTCCAGCAGCATCCACCATCCTAACCCTCAGTAACAATTTTGTTAGCAACCATAGTCAACCACTTTGAAATATCATCGGCCACTATTTCCAACTATAATGTAATCACTATGAACTATTATGAAGCCACTACTTACATCACCATCACTAAGCAGTCATTGATTGATCATGACTCATGCTTGTAACCACTATTAACCATTCTCTATTAAGCACTATCCATTGATATTCACCGTGATTAATGACATGATTGATATCGTGATTAACCACTATTCACCGTTCTCTGTCAACAGTGATTGATATGAATTCTGGTTAACAGCTCTATTAACACCACTATTCACCATTCTCCATTAACCATTCTCTATTAACAGCGATTGATATCTATTAACCCCTGTTATTAACCACTATTAACCACTACTAACTCCCGTTTTTCCCATGAACTTCGACTTCAACAGAAGCACCGAGGTCGTTCGTTTAGGACACGGAACTCCCCACCTGGGCACCGCAGGCGACGTTTCTGGGCTCGGCAGCCCAGCATGTTCGCCTCCAACAGCTGCTAAGGCTTCAATGCTGCAATATAGAAAGATAAATACAGATATACAGATATACATATTTACATATATGCATATAATTATATACATATATGTACATATATATATATATATGTACATATATGTGTTTCTATTTATTACATATACTTATTACGTACTCATTCATACATAATACACCAAACATAATGCATGACCCACACAATACATGATACACAATGCATGATAGATAGCGCATACTACACACGAAAACACAGAGCTCTTGTTGCTGCAGAGCTCTTCACCAAAGTTCTGTCGAGGTGCCGCCATCATGCAGCTGCGGACTTAGCTCATCCACCTGCGGAGCTGACCCGGGATCCCTGCCATCGTTGACCCATACATCATAAGACTATGGCTGCATCTCTACCTATGGCTGCTATGGCTTTACACTGCTCAACTCATGGTCTAGAGTTCAGAAATTTAAATCATGCTGGCAGGTCAGATTGAAAACCATTTACGTCAGAGACTGACTTTGTTGCCCAGGAATAATGGAGATTGAGCAGCAAGGGACGAAGACCAATGGATAACGAAGGGTCCCAGACACCTAATCCCAGAGCCCACCCTGTTTTACAAATCAAGTTCCTCCAACCTCTCAAGACAGCCAGAGGTTTTTTCCAACGCTTAACCATCTGACTTGGATGGAGCCAGTTGGGTTTGATTTCAAAAAATTTGGAGTGACAAGGAACACCACAGCCCCCAACACATCCAACATGTACCATAAAAGCAACATGTGCGATCCAAGACAACAGAAGCCGTACAACCAAATGCTTTCTGCTCACTTTCAAAGGCCAGAAATCACTGCACACATCCTCAGCGCAATGGTTGACAAATGTTCCAAGAATCCACCCATGGGGCAATGGTGCAGACATGTCTATTTGTGGCCACACGGGTTGATGGATTGTGGTACCAACAATGATGATCAACAAGGATAGGAGCTGAGTGTATCAAACTGAGTCATGACCCAGGAAGCCAAACAAGTCATCTTCAGTCGTGGAATCCCCGGCTCAACCAGGGGGAGACCTGGGGGCCTCTGCCATGCACCCGCCTCTGGGAAGGGCGCTCCCGGGTCAACGTCGACTCCTGAGCAGTGAGAACTGCTGGCAGTTCAAGGGTGGAGCTGCAGAACCAACGGCGAATGTGGTGAACAGATCAGCGTGGTTCTAGTCTTGCTATAGTAGTGGTGAATAAATAATGGGAAGTGGTGGTGAATAGTAGTTGATAATGAATGATTGATAATAATGGTGAATCAATGATAATTATCTATGATGGTTCACGATGAACGATAAATTACTTTCATAGGGGTTGACCACAGAGAATCTCATCAAACAATGATGTGGTAGCTTCTGCGGTTTTGATGTTTGTAGAGTCTGCATTGCACATCAGCAACCCCAACACTCCGCTGCAATATTGTGACAACACATGGGGGAAAATCCCACAAACATTAGGTACAGCCCAGAGGAATGAGGAACGAACAATTGAGTCCCAGTTCCCATGATGATTAGTTCAAACAGCTGCTACGACAAGACTTCACAAGGGCAATCGGCTTATCAAATAGGATTCAGCAAAGCGTACTGATATCTTGGAGGGGCTGCTACCTCCGGCACATCTGCGTATCTTGTGTGCATATACAAATATGTAGCGATTGTGTACAGTACACAATGTGTATACATATATCTATATGTGTGTATGTTTGCATGGCAATGCGTAGAATATACATATGTCATATGTGTATATACATATGCCCCACCAGCTAAATCTGGAGCTTGAGCTCCCCCAGGCTTGCCGGCTATCTTGCCACTAAACAGCCAGGGCATCTATCACCTCCCGAAACCAGACTGGACCTTTCGGGAGTGACTCAAATCATTTTCTTGCACCTAGAAGGCAAACATTGGAAAATCATATGGCAAAACCACGAATATCGGGAAGCCAACCACTTCATGGAGCCAAGATGGTGGTCCAACACAGCTCTTGGGTAGCACTCCCAAGGGGACCAAGTCGGCAGCAACGGACCAATCTGCTGCGAGATACTGGGCAACGGGCTCAGCCACTTGGAAGGCTCGTCATCCATCGGCAGCTCAGCTTGAGCTGACTCTGTGGCTCAGGTGGCCACAGGATGCCACAGCCATAGTGTGAAATGCTAAAGTCTGCTGGATGGGTTTTGGAGGTTCTTGGAGGTTCTCTGATTCGAAAACCTGCTGACCTAGGGAAATGCTTGGAGAGATGTTCCTGTTTGACAAGCAAGTCTTGGCACTGCCCGCCCCCTCCATATGGCTGTGGGGAAGCCACTCCAAAGATGATTTTTTGCATGATGAAATTCTTGGCTTGGTTCTTTCTTTCTGTGTGAGAATGCAAGTGTCCAACTTTGCCAAGCTTTGCCAGGCTTTGCACCCTCATGGTGGCACGATTCCACAAAAACTCAAGTCTATTCAAATCAAGCTTCACCGGCCGAAACATGAGCGTCGAGGACGATTCAGCAGAACAAGAACAAGAACAAGATCAAGATCGGACCAACCTTTTTTGTACTCCCCAAGACAGGAATGGCTTTATCCACAAATTGTGGTACCCCCAAATGTCTTGTTTCCATAGGTCAGGTCCCCATGGATACACCCATGGATGCGAGTTGCTGGTGCCAAGTTCACACGGCTGCGGTGCTCACAGGAGCCCCTGAGTCAGGTTGTAACTAGGCACTGCTCCTAACCATCAACCATCAACTAGTAATACAACAGGGGATGGTTGAGAATCAGAAATTGTAAAGAAATAAAAACAAGATGGGCAACTAAGCTTTGAAGGCAAAGTTAGGATCTTGAAGAAACTCATGTGGACTAGAGATGGAACATACTAAACTTTCAAAGATATTCAACAAGGAAAGAGCATTCTGAGAAAAGATTGTAGGTGTGTAGCTGCACACCTGACTTGAATACCTGGCTGATTGTATACTTAGGACCTGGTATTGGCCACTGGTTATTCATTTCTCCTGTCTTCAACCAGCGTGTTCTTCTTACTCTCCCCCGCCACTCCAACCACTTAAGGTTTTCTCAAAAAACCAAATAACCACTGCTTGGTGGTGAAGAATCAACAATGGTCAGGAGGAATTCTTGCACAGTGCCAGGGCACTTTCTTCTATCCAAGATATATAGGAGAACCCAAATCATCCAGTCATCCAATGTCATCCATCCCTTGAAGGTTTGGGAATCTGAGTCCTTACATGTCCAACTCGATACGGTCCCCTGGCCCCAACGACTGTGAAAGTTCCAATGACTTTGAAGCTTCTCATCTTGCATCGAAGAAATAAAGGGTACAAACAAAACCCGTGAGTTGTCACTGTCGCGTAGGACTGACAATTCACTTTCTCAGTGAATCTTCACTGACATCTTTCAATTATCACTAAGAAATCACAAGTATCTTGTCTTCAAAGACTTTGCATCATCTCAGTTTCTGGATACACCGTGGCACCTCGTAGCCCATATCGTGCACCAGAAGTGGAGTCCAATCAAAAGACCGATCCTGCCACGTTTGGTTCGTGCCAGCTTCCCGGTGATAGGCAGATAGGCAGCAAGACTTCAAGACTATCATAAAAGCGACAGAATAAGTACACTGAGTACTATTTAGAATCCACAAAGTACTATTTAGAATCATCATATTGCGGACAGAGGTTTGGAAGGGATCCGGAACATTGCAATCATTGAAAATCTGCGGAAAAAAGCTGGAGATCCAGGAATGGGGCCACAAGCCAATGCCCACAAGATTCCCATCCACATACAGGGTCAAAAATCTTATTATGTATCCGCAAGCTCTGCATGCAAAGAAAGTAGTCCTAGCAATAGCAAGAATGAATCAACTCTATACCTCGACTATTGAAATACTCTTAGGTGAGGATTTACAGATACGCCTGATGGAATGAATATCTGGCTGCGTGCGCACCATACTGGAAACAAGCGGATACTAGATTGATTCCATGCACAGAAGATCACTACTGGTTTCAAAGAAAGTGGTAATGCCCATTCCTAGCTACACCTTGCAGGTTTTGAGCAAAAATGATTGGGCAAGCAGCTAAACAGCTGAGAAGGATTCTTTAACATCAATCAACTTCTGGGGCACCAAAGATCGTGAGATAACTATTTGCACCAATCCAGGTGCGCTTTTTGAGGCATATATCTTGTGGCAAACATCACCTGCCGGAAAGGTCATGTTGATCTCCCCAGCACCAACAGCTCGAAATCGACGACGAACAGCCGCAACCGCCCCCAGTGGAAACCCAGCCAGCACCCGGACTCCCTGTACCCCCGGTGCTGTCCACGATGAGCAAAGAACAGGTTTCCGAGGAAGTGGAGTCCCTGGGCGGACGGCAGGTGAGCTAGAAGTTGAGATCGACAAAGTGATGCTCCCCAGTTGCCTGTGATTAGAAGCAGAGTAACTTCCTGAAATTACATGCAGAGGAAGTAGAGTAAGTGGAGGATTTAGCTTAATTAAGTTTTGATGACTGCAATCACTTTCAACAGCAATCTTTCGAAGGCTCAACACGGCTGTGGTTTTGCAACTATCATGGTTCACACTGAAAGTCCCATGGACCCTGATGCCATGAATGGGAGGGTTTTGATGCCGTGAGTGGGAAGGTTTCGAGATCTCCCCGAGAGGTACATGTCCAGTTCTATCATCAACCCGGGTTCCTTGGTGTGAAACTGGCCAATGGAAATACCTCATCGAGATGCCACTCACCTTCGAGACGTTGGCTTAGAGATCTCCATCAACCACAGGGAAAATCAACACTCAGAACTCCTAATTGTCTCCACAGTCACCTATGGTGACCCTGATCAAGTCCGCATCTGTGCTGGCCAACCAAATCCATCCCGAAGGAGGCGTTGATTAATCAAAGGCTTCTCGGCCAATGGAGAAGGAAGTCCTCAGTGTCTTTGCCAACCTTCTTTCCTTGAATGGTACTACAGTAATGTTGGTTTCTGATTAGTGTAACCCCCCCTAAAGTAATGAAAATAGGCATGAAACCAACAGGTAGATACTAGTCAGAAACCAACAGTAGTACCTTTGCGTCTTCTGTTTTCACGTATTTGCTTCCTGTACTTCCTCACCCAATACCTCTATTGCTCGTCCTTGCAGTTGTTTCCACATGTTCTGTTGCTCCATCGATGTATCCTTGCCAACCTTCCCTTGCTCCGGGGCAAGAGCCAGGCCTTTCTTATAAATGCACATATGCAAGTATACATATATATATATATGTGTGTGTATATAAAGATATATATGTGTATACAAATACATGCAACATATGTATGCACTGTAAATAGGCTCCATAACTTCTATCAACATTTGCAGGTAGCCTCATTGCACTTGACACGGCTGCCAGATGACCCCCATGGCCTCCAGGCTGCACTGCCCCGGGTCTCCATCTCCTCAAGCCTGATTCGCCCAAAGAGGAGCGGGTTCTGCTTGCGAAATATTCTAAACCTTGTGTAAAGATCTATATACATATATACATGTATGCATATATGCATAAATACATGTATACATATATATATATATGTATATATATGTATGTGTGTTTCGCGCAAGCTAATGCCACTTGAACCGTGGTGCCCAGGACGGCAAGCACTCAACCCAAATTTCTAGAGAAAGACAGCGTGTTGTATGTATGCTGTATATTGATAAAAAAAAAATACATATATATATATATACAGTATATTATATGTTTATATATATATGAACATATGTATATTTATGTGCTAAATAAACTGATAGTGATACATAATGGCTGACAATGGTGAGTGGTGGTATGGGGCTGATGGCCATGTTTCAACATGTATACATGGTTTGTAAATCACCATGATGTACTCGGCTTAGGGGTTGGTTACTCTATTAACGATGATCCTGACTTGGGATGGTGAATCAGTATCACGACTTATGGATACGCCATTTACATCTAAAATGATTCCCTGCAGGAGTTAGACTGCTGACCCTGCCAACAAAAAAGGTGTGCAGTGGAGAAGTAAATCCTATGGGAAAACCACAAAGGCACAACAACAATGCCGTCTTATGCCCCCCCACTCAATGCATGGTGCATCCATAGTCGCAGGCCCGATGTTTGAACTTGAATCGAATGATTTCAGAGAATATGTAGAGAATGTACCTGGTTTGGAAAGTTTTTGCTTGTCTGCTGCATGGCACCACACAAAAATCAAAACAAGTTCACCACTATGAGGGTGCACACATTTGACAAACCCAATCCCTTTCAAAAGTTTTCTCGGAAGCATAACTTGGGCCTGCATTCTGGGCCAATTGCGAGAGACCTACAGTAGCCATATAGCTGCGCACCATTTCATAGCTACAAAATAACAACCTTGTAGCTGGTCCAGCACCAACAGCCACAGAGTTGTCAGTGAAAACGCCAGTCATTAGAGTCCCGCCAGCCCCTCCGCCTCAAACAGACCTGACAAGCAAGCGCTGATGAGATGGATTTGCAAATGGACGTGTATACAAAGGACTGGCTCATATCACAATTTATCAATAACACCAACCTGTCTATAGAAAGACCTGAGAATTACCTTGATCAAGGAATCTGAGCAGGAACAATAGAGGTATTGATAGCTAGCAACAAGCGTTGTAACTCCCATAGTCGGACCATAATGGTCCAACTAGTAGTGGCTTACAACTCACAATCGCTTCTGGTTTGTAACCAATGATACATGTGCGATCATTTGTGTGAATCAAACATCGAACCCCTCCAAAACATGGAGCTAGGGCGACAAGTGCTGCACTTAAGTTGTTTCGTCCACAAGTGGTACTTTTAATGTATGGCTGTGGCTCACTGCCCCGTACGCCTGGTTGTTCACATTCCAATTTTTGTTCTAGATGCTTACGACTGATATATCTAATTAGTGAGGTAATAGAGCCATTGAAAACGTCCATATGTAATGGAAAACCAACCCAATCCAAAGAAAACTTCGCTATGCAAAACGTACAAAAAAGGTCTTGAGTTTCGGAAAGGTGAGAAATCCTTCAGAAGCAGCAACTGTAGCTGCCTCCCGTGCCAGCCGCTCACATCTACGGTTTCCTGCACAGAACACCAAGGGCTCCTGGTGCCAGGTGCTGAATTCACATCCGTGGGACCTCGCCTTTGAAGGTATGGAAATCTGCTACCCTATAGATCTCTTATGGACCTCCTATATATAGATCTCGTATGGCTTCAAGTTGCAAAGTGTACATCTCAGCTTGGGTCAGATGGAGATCAGAGACCACACCGAAGCCATTGACGGCTTTGATGAGCTGGATCCAATGTCTGGCTAGTTGGGTGATCTATAGCTTGCTTCAAGTGACAGTCAAAGTCCAATACAAGATGGAGCGGGTGAAAGCGCACAAAATCAATGATTCGAGTTCAGTCTCACCTACAAGAGCATAGAGGAAACCCCTTTTACCAAATTGCACCACTCACTCAGAAGACAGCGATCCCCATTCACAGTTCCTGTCCCTTGTTGGCAAAGAAGGTCGCAAGGCCTCAGTCAGAGACATTGCGGTGAACCCAGGGACTGAAAGATGGTGCACTCTGCTGCTATCGAACGATGTTTCTTCTTGGAGTTCTTTGTGTTCTCGAAATCTGAACAGTTGGATTGTTTTAAAAATCCAAAGAGCAATTGAAAATACGATACTTCAGTGTTTCATGGACAGCTTCTTGAAACCAAAGACAAAACTGATCACTCCTCAGTATCGGAAATGTTCAGAAGATTTGAAAACGGCCATTATTCCGGATGCGTTCTTCATTCCACGCCCGTCGTAGAGGAAGGAGCAGATTCTGTGGCTGAAATCCACGGGCAAGTAAGTTGTGGTGAAGAGAGGAAAGCTCATCCCCATTGTGGAGGCGAATGAGTGGAGAGATGAGATGACACCGATGATATCCTTAGTCCTGAACTGTCGACCTGACCCTTTGCAGTCCTCTTGCGGCGTCCCTTTTCTGTTTCCAAGGATAGGAAGATCTAAGAAATCTCCAGCAAGGGCCTAACTTAAATCTCTAAACGCCTTTTGCTAGAACCAATCTCTGCCAGGATGTGTATCAACACCAAGGATAATCTGCCTGTCACCGTTCGGGGGTTCTGCCACTACATCGCTTAATTGCTTCCCTTGGACCACCATCCAAAATCTGAATTGGGAAACTATACATCGCAACAGGGGAGGCCAACTGGAGGTTCGACGTTGAGGGACTCCAACCCTTCTAGGCACTGCCTCCAAGAATCCATGGTTTTTACCCGTGGTTTTCAGCCCTGGCACCCTGATAGCCTGGGTGAAGTTTAGAGGGACTTCGGGACTCTCCGCAGGGGCAACACAGGGGCAACACAGGGGCAACGCAGGGGCAACGCAGGGGCAACACAGGGGCAACACAGGGGCAACGAGACTGAGTACAATGATAGAGAGAAAGGATCAGGTTGGATTGGATTAGAATGGATTAGATTTGAATCGGATTGGGCTCGAATTAAAGGTCCTATTGGATTGAATGAGATGAGATTGGATTTGAGTTAGATTGCATTCCATTAAAATACAGTAGCTTAGATTAGATTCCGATGAGAATAGACCGAGATCGCATTGAACGTGATCTTGACTGGGATCGATGTAGATTTAGTTTTCGAGTCTTTCTTGGGATGTTTATCTAAGAACTTGTTGTTGGTTAATTAATATTGATCCACAAACATAGATATGTATATGTGTATGGTAGGTATATCACCGCATTCTTGCTGGTTGTTATTGCCCATAATCAAAACCATTGACCATTCTTAAACATTGGCAACCAGTATTGATATGGTGGTTTCTCAATATAGGGAACCGCAAGAAATGGTTGATTTATGGCTGTATCACCATAGGTGGTTCATGACTTAGATGATAAGTGGGGGTCCCCTATGACTTGAGAAACGATCACATTGACCAGTGTTATCTCCCATCACCCCACTATCAGCCATTGACCATTATTACTCACTGGTTGTTATTATTAGTAACCATTATATAACCATTGTCAATCAACTATCAAACATTAGTACAGTAGCCTGTATTTATATCGACCCATCCCCATGTGGTGGTTTCTCAAAATCAGTGTATCCCCAAATTATCCAACATTCATCGTTTATAGTTACAAATCAACCCACAATGTTTCTTGGCTTTTGTTTTTGGTTGGCTGCTTGTTTCTTTGAACCCACTGCGTGAGCTAGTGGGTCTTCAGCCCATTACTAGAGGGCCCAGGGGGGTGGGCGAACGCTAAGCACTACTATGATAGTATGCACATCCGTGAATGTGAGCCAAAGCGAACTATATATGTTCCTCTCCTGACGGCGCCTCTGTGAATGTGAGCTACAGTGTCCTTACGTAGCAGGCTATTTTGTATCTGGCGAGCTGAGGGGTGAAGCTCAGGCAAGGAATCCAGGTCGGAATGGTCGCAATTGACTGCGATGTGTACAAAATACTTGCAATCGAAACCAATCTAGGGCAAAGTGTGGAGCAAGAATCCTTCCATCAGAAAACCAGAAGGCCCTGGGTGGAGTTGAGCCGGGGGAGGGTCAACAAATGAAACTTCACGCACAAGGTCCCGCTCCTGTCGCCAGACCCCCTAAAGCTTCGCTAAAGCAACAAAGAAACTTCAGCAACAGACTGCTACCGCTAGAGCTACTGCCAGCTTTTGTGATTTAACAATGGCCCGTCCCCATATGCCCTTCGGGTTCACCCCAAAGCTCCCCGGCAGCTGCCAACTTGTCGGAGCTCGGCCGTTTCCTCAGAGACCTCGCGTGGCAGGCAGAGCTTAGTGGCGCGCGAAGTGATCGTTCAGGTAACAGGTTAAACAGGTTAATCACCTGGGTTAATGATGGTTAATTCATGATTAATCACTTTTCTTAGTAGTGACTACTGATGGTTATTCAGGTTTAACCATGGCTGATGATGCTTAGTACTGTGGTGGTTCTCAACTGTCAGTGTACTAGCTGGTAATGATTGTTGGTTGTTGATGGTTATGTTAACGATAGTGACCAAATATGATGGACAATGTACAGTACGTTCTTGCTGGTTCGGATTATCATGAATATGGTCAATTATAATACGAATAGTACCGTGCCATGACCCTGGAATGGGATAAATTCCCAGCAATCATGGGATTTTTCGCACTGTGAATAGGAGGCGAGATTCATCGCTCTTGATGAATCGAGATCACCATGTTGGACCAGCTGACTGCTGCACTTGGGCTGCTGCTGAAAGCAACGTATGGCAACTCTCATGCCCGGCACTGGCGTTTTCAGATGGATACGGACACCACCGCTTTGTGTCCGTTGTTTGTTGACAATCTGTTTGTTTCAAGGCCCAATTACATTGAACCCAAAGGTACCCATGGTATGAACAAGCCGGCGACATGAACAAAACACTCAACAAACCTGAAAGTGACTGATTTTCGATAGCTTATATTGACCCTTCTGTTCCAAGAGCCCCTGATCTCGTTCCCATTTTGGTTCTGCCACGCGGTCGCCACTCCCGCGACACCAATGCTTGGTGCCACCTGGTCGCCATGCTGCCGCGCCTGGGGTGAAATGCCAAGCACCTGCTTCAGGGCATCACCTTGATCCTGCACACAGCACGGTGCAGGGGCGAAGCTTCCTGGGACCTCAACGAGGACTTCAACGAGTCTATGGATTGGTCATCATCCATGGGTGCAAATAATCCACGGTAGGTACAAGTAATGGTTTTCCAGTGGATAGTGGCTACAGATACTTTCTCATGAACCATGACCAAAAGAATATCCATCACTATGACCATCATTCGCTTTAAGAAGAAAGCAACGAAAAACATTCTAAAGACAGAATGTGAAGTATGATAGCGAACCATAATAGGGTATCCCCAACCAGCCGGCCGCCATACAAATGGGTTACCCGCAATATCGCACATTCCATCAGGCTTTGTGGGAAAGAATCCTTATCTGGTATTTCAATGTCCCCACAGTTCTCCATCCTTGAGATCTTGACCCTGAAGCATATGGTATGAGACACTTCTTCGACCAATCAAAGTACGAATTGAGAAAGATCTTGACAAAATGCATCAAGTGACTCAAGCAAGGTGAGTGTCAATCCCTACCATTCCGAAGGTCAAGCTTTTCCAGGTCACGGTGTTAACCAAAATATCAGGAGCCCGTGTGTGTCCACTATCTGCTCGTGATTGATTCTCGCTTATCCACCGTTCTCAGCCTCGACAAGGCTGCTTACTGTGCGATCCCCCTGGCTGAGTTCATAATCCTCAAACGAAGGGGCCAAGTCCAGGCAGGATCAATCAGGAAAGGATGGAATGATCACTTTTTGGATCAAGATACCGCCTGACCTTTTTTTTGGGATTTGCTATGATACATCATTGGAATAGCTAGGAACCAGCAAAGTTGCCTTTCCAACAGGTGTTTCACACTGCATCGGGGAGTATCCCTGATCCAGCGCATCCTGAAGCTGAAAAGATCGATCGTCGTAGCAAAGCATACTGACCTTGGTGGCCATTTTCACTCTTGGGCACCTCTGGACTTTTCGGTAGCGCCAGGCAACTACGTAAAACTTTGAATTCAAAGCTCGACAATTCAAATCTAATTGTTTTCAAATGTTCAATTTGCCAAGTTTGAAAAAGCAAAATATGCTGATCTTCGCTGTCTGCTTCACAAAACAGCCTGCAAATCACATCCCTTGTTCTGTGCCATGGTTGGCTTGGTCACCCCAGCATTCAACTCGGCGAAACTCGAAATTCGAGTCACTGCCTGGTGAGTCTTGGACGGTGCCATGAGGAAAGGATATGTATCGAGGATTCATACAAAGTTTACATAGGTCGAAAAGACCATGCAATGTATATCTGGGTGATTCTGTGTATATTTACTCAAAGAACATAGATGTAAGTACAAATACAGTATTTCGTCCAAGGAAACCTGAGCATGGTTGGACAAGCACAAGGTAGAGACATGAAGCTGCGTGTGAGTCGAGGCAAAAGGTACCGCGACAAAAGTGCGAAAAATTGCAGAGTTGGACCTTTCGGAGATAGTCACAAACCAAAATGACATTTGCGGACTGCAGAGAGACAAGACAAAGTCTTGCACTGCTTGAAGCAATGAGAGTCGTTTGCTTTATGAAATTAACCAAATTTGGGCTATCGCAAAACGGTTCACAGGAAGGATCTCCACCCTTCACCTCATAGGACTGTGCCACTCGCTGCAGCATCAAATCCTGCCGCATCATGGGGCTGATCCCACGCATCCTTTGGTGCTGGCCCAAATGTATCTCGTTTCCAGGTCTCCACTTGAAAATTGGAATCATTCAAACCAAACATGTGCGCGAGTGTGAATACGCTTGCAAAACATGGATGGATGGATGGATGGATGGATGGATGGATGGATGGATGGATGGATGGATGGATGGATGGATGGATGGATGGATGGATGGATGGATGGACGGACGCAGAGATAGATAGATAGATAGATAGATAGATAGATAGATAGATGGATGGATGGATGGATGGATGGATGGATAGATAGATCGATGGATGGATGGATAGAAAGATAGAAAGATAGAAAGATAGAAAGATAGAAAGATAGAAAGATAGAAAGATAGATAGATAGATAGATACAGCAGATCGATAAACAAATAGACAGGTAGACAGACAAACAGACTGATAGACTAGGCACATATACATATTTGTATATACATAAATGTTTATGCAGCCCATGCATATCTATTTTTACATGTATACATATTTGCGTAAATACAAATATACACATAAATAAAAATATAATATGTATGCAGGCATGCATGTAAACATCGTGTTCATTGTAGCCAATCAGTTCCCAACCTAGGAGGGCCCGAAGACAGCGCCTCCAAGCGATGTGAAAAGAAGACGTGGGAGCTTCGATACTTTGGCTTTGCAGTCAGCTCCTGGTGGCAGTTCTCAATCCAAACGCTACCCGTGGAAGATCCATGGATACAGAACTAACTAACCATCATGGACTAATGGTTAATGATGGTTAATAATGGGTACTGATGGTTAATGATGGTTCAAGATGGTTAAAAACGGTTAAAGATGGTTAATGATTGTGAATGATGGTTATCGAAGTTGTCGATGGCTAATGATAGGTAACGGTGGATAATGATGGTGAATGATGGTTAATGATGGTGATGGTTCATCATGGTTCATGATGGTTCATGGTGGTTCATGATGGTTCATGGTGGTTCATGATGGTTCATGATGGTTCATGATGGTTCATGATGGTTCATGATGGTTCATGATGGATGAACTAACCATCAACAAAGCACTGAACGTCATTAATTAACCTTAATTAACCATCATTAAGCATCAATTAGACTAGGTTGAGATGAGACAGGACTTGTAGTGTGTAACTTTTGGACTCCTTTGGGGAGATGAGACAGGACTGGTGGAGGGTGCTCCCAAAAAAACGCAGATCAGATAAGGACTTGCAGCGCATTTTTCAAGTGTACTTCAGAAGTGTTCTGACACACATGCCGATGCCATGAGATGGGACTTGGTTGAAGCAAATCCTATGACACCATGCGCTGTTCATTCGGGGGTTCCACAAAAACCCTGACTGATTGAAATTCAACTATTTCAGCCACGCGGGAATTCCATGATGTAGGGATTTTGGTTTAGTGCTTCATCAACTCCTGTCTCATCCTGAATTTGTTCCTTAATTCGCATTTATCGAAGGTTGTAACATATCTGATGACTTATAGTGGAATCAGTTGCCAGCCTGGTGACATAGGATTTGTACGTGATACGGCTTTAACATGTTTTCACCACAAACACTACGGGGGCACTTGGCGTAGCGCACGCCAAAAACCCTCTCGAAAGTCAGTTCATTTGAACCAATTGCATGATGAGTTGGGACTTGTCAAACTCCTGGATACCCTCGACAACTCCCATCACATCCGAACCTAGAAAATCATTCTGTTTGCTACAGATCACCAAATTATGCATCAAATTGTGTGACGACAGAATCATTCAATTTGCAACTGCATCTTCAAACATTTCTTCTGGTGCTCGCAGATGCTTTGCTATCGCAAAGATCTGTTGCGAAAAGCCGAACAGACCAGCCAAAACAGCCCAGTTGCAATCAGCCTTAAATCCTATTTTGGTGCTATTGGCTCAGACTCAAAGAATTCAATTATTGGCACTTGGGATAAGAATCAGGCTCTATGAATCCCCATTCTGATGAATCCCCATCAATACATCATTGAGTTGAATGTATTGATCCGAATTGAAGACTGATTCATCCTAGTAATCCCCTAAATTCGATAACTGATTGAGTCCTATCAATCGCCATTAATTCAACTGTGAAGTTGGTACCCTGGTACCCTTGACTCCTCAACCAGGCGGTCCATGTTTTCCATGCTGGGCGCAAGGAAGTACACAGCGTCCAGCGGCAATGCCTGGGCGCATCGCCAAGTCGTTGGGATGGCGTTCAAGCTTCTGCCATGAAGGTGGCCATGATTAATAGCTGTTGATGATTCATAGTAATAACTTGCACGAGCTAGACGTCATCTGCAGTGGAGTAAAAAAAAGAGTCATAGCAATGATGAATGGCAATGATTAATAGCTGTTGATAATGATTTAGAGTACCAAACAGAATTCTGGTACTGTTCATTGCTTGGAATTCATTGATCGCCCAGAGCCTAGTTACCAGGTGTAAGAAAAATAAGTGTGAAAACAGCTTTTTTTGCCTCTGTAGCGCCGTCTGGGCACATTACCCCGGTCGCTGGTAAGAAAAATAAGTGTGAAGACAGCTTGTGAAAACACAACAAGAGGACATCGAGGGATAAACCTGCCCCCAATTCCAGTGCCAATATTGCTACTACAAATCAATCTCCACACGCTTGGGGACCTGCTCAAGATGTTCCCCACGTCCACGATGCCTCTCTGCGAGAATCGAGACATTCCACCAGGGCAATGCCTTCTGACAGCAGGTCGTGCATTTGGCAAACCTCAGCATCCCAAGAGATCCAAGAGTTAGAGGCTCGGGCCAACCTTCACAACTTCAATGGGACACTAACAGTTTTAAGCACATGCCATGTGTGGAGACAACCATATGTTGTTCCCTAACATCTGAATGCTGGAGTTCCCGTTTGAAACTCCTTTTGATCCTAACGGCGAAGGAACAATGCTGACGTAGGCTGCTCACGTAGGCTGCTCACGGAGGCACTGCATGGAAGGATTGAGACATCACGGATGCGGATACAAATGAGGACCTATTGCAGGCTCAAGTGCAGTCCCGGGTTGTTGTCTTTCTAGGGATCAGATTCTTTTCTTTTGATCAAATCAGCACCTCAAAAAAACAGACAGGGGATACAAACTGAATCGACAATTACACAAGAAGAACAAGGGACAAGGATATGGACAACACGATGCAACCCTGAAAATTCATCAGAGATGGCGATTCAGAGCACGTTCTTCAAAAATTTGGTGGTTCCTTGCAAACGGCATCCATTTATAGTGGTGATCCGCAACCATCCAATATCGTTTTTTCATGGAAAACCTGCAATTTTGAGAGATTGTCATTTCTGCGGCATCCAATCTGGGTTTCTGATCCTTGAGTCCAATAGCCATCATCATTGTCTGCCATCGCTAACAAGTCTCAAGCCTTTTTAGCCACCATCTACTAACAGGTTCATGGGATGCAAAGTCGCTCCCACTTTCCAAGGCCCCCTGCTCTCTCCAGAATCTGAAGAGTCCACTTGTCTGTAATGAGCACCTGAGCAGCAAAAAACCTTTGAGAGATGTGATGTGGAATGATGATAAATTGTAGTTACTGATTCAATAATGTTACCGTATGCCCGTCTCAACTGGTCATACTAGCTACACTGCTTTGCAGATGGTTTTCACGAAATGGAGCGAGGTTCTCTCCCTGTTAGTTGGGTCTCTGCTTACCTTTTATGATAATATCAATGATCAACCACCAGCTTGCAACATTCCTGGTTAGTTGGACATTCTGGCGCTTAATGACCCTGCTACTTAAGCATTAGGGACAATGTGTAGAAGTACACTAAATGGTCTGTTTGAACAGCGGGGCATGCCTCTTTCAACAATTCAAAATACCCAAAGTGCCAGCATCTAATCTGCATCAAACTTGCTGAGTCCAAGCCATGCTTCTGAAGCCTGTCAGAAGACCATCTGTTGGGTCATTGTTCTTCAGGATCTTCTATTCGGTGCAGCATTTTTTCCCAGTTGACAGTATTTAAATTCAGATGTATTTAGTACATCCAAAGCTGCTTCTCCCTGATTGTATTTGCAGCACTGCAGTCAAATATGAACTTGTCATTCTTCTAGTTGTGGAAACACTTTGGAAGCTCCCCTCACTGGTTTGGATACTCTTTGAGGGAATGGGACGCCCCAGGTTTTCTTCCCAGAGAAACTGCTAGCTGTTGAAAGCTAATCCAGCGGAGTGTTTGGTTCCGAAATATGTCTCCTTCTCTACCTTCTTGTTCTTCTAGTCCTTCTTGTTTGTGCCCTTACTGATGCTGCTGCTGCTGCTGCTGCTGCTGCTGCTGCTGCTGGTGGTGGTGGTGCTGCTGCTACGGTCGTCAATGCACCCTTTCCTGCTATCATTTCTTGTACACCTGCGTAGGTGGTGTACGAACTACTTGTGTATCCAATTACATCAAGATTACAGATATTCAGTAGGTAGTGCTAATTGATGTATGACTGCACTATTTCTAGTGGTTACATGTTGAGGATACACTTGCTGCAATACGTACTATTTTCATATTGACTACAACTACTCCTAGAACTACTAGTGTATCTAATGTTACTACTACATGTTAATATTAATGATTACTACAACTACTCCAAATGTTACTACAACTCGCGTATCAAATTCCTAATGTCAACGCACCCATTGCAGCACTCAGCTCAACTCCAAGTCCCTGGCTTCGAGGTCATCGGCTTGAAAACAAAAATCGGGGCAGCGAAATATGTTCAAAAAGATACAACCCGACAATCTAGTACTCTGAAAATTATGTTTTTGGTATCCGCACGGCTTTTCATGCAGAATGATCGTCTTTTTTTCTGAAATGTTTCAGCTTCCCAGGATTTGTTGTGTTTTGGATCATGCCTATCCTTCAACAAGACTTCAAGTGCAGGGGGGTGACTGTTTGGAAGACAGCATACAGTTTCTCACACACATCTGTGACCCCACACCAGGTAGGACCTGCGTCGGCTTTCCTGGAGTCGTGAATGCAAACTTGAGAAAACAGAATCCAAGGAGAAAGAATTGCAGGCACTGCAGGCGGCCTATACCTTTGGTAGATCAATGCCTTGACTTCCAAAGGTAGTGGGTAGACTTTGAGGTGGAAGCGAGTCAAAGGACGACATGTATTTTGGCCGAACTGTCTATATAGTGGCCAACCCGGACGTCCAAGACACGCAAGGGTCTTCTCAAAAGCCAATGGCATCGTAGAACGAAACTTGATTTGGCACATGGCTCATGGAGACGTGTTCCATATCGGTTCTGAGGAATGCCTCGTTGTCCAATGCCACCATTGTTGAACTTGGCATCGATTTAAAATTCTCCAAATCTGTTGCAGCCCTGAGGTAGGGCTAGATGAGATGCCATGTTGGTTGATCTGTCTTTGATCCATTTAGAAGGCATGTGATGAACAACCATGCTAAAATTGACAAAGCGGTTCTACTTATCCATTCCCAACTAAAGCACTTTGAAGAAACCCACAACAAACAATACTTTATCTTATTGCTGAACGCATGTGCCGCAAAAAATGGATGGCTTGCATTCATTTTGATGCACAGCATGCCATGTGGGTAGAAGGAGAGCTTGAGCGATAGCTTTCTTTAAGACATGAACAGAATAGTCTTCGATGGGAAATAGTTTCCCAGAAATGCAGAACGATTTACCTTGCAGAACGAGGCAAGGATACCCTGACAGCCAGGAATTCCATTCTTTATATTCGTAACTCGTTGGTTTATGCATTTGTAGTCGCAGGCGCTTCGTCCAGAAAGAAGCTTCAAAACGAGGTCAAAGCGTACGACTTTGGAAGTCGTTGAGGCATTGTAGCCGCAGCCAGGTGGCCACCCAGTTTTGGTGCAGTTTTGTGGAATCTTTCGATGTTTGTCGTGTTTCGAAGCTTGTCGTTATATCCACAAGTCCGCAAGTGTTTCTTTTTGTAAGTGCATCTAACAAGTATCCAATATGTTGCAGAAAGTCACGACTTACATGCGTCTCACAATGACGAAGAAAGACAATCCATACAATGATGCTTGAGAGTGGCCTGCAACTCGCACAAAGAAAATATTGGATGGTTTGGAAGGCAGGGCAGGAGTAAACCAGCCTCAAAGTGGGAGCAAAGCAAGTTAAACGCAGCGCAATGAGCCCCCACCAAAATCAGAAAATGAGTACACCGCTCACAACTCCTCAGAGAAACCGCATGGTATTGGCCCCCAAAATGTAATCAAGCACAACACTCGAGGCTAAATTAAAGTTTCAAAGTTTCTAAGTCTGGGTCTTCGTGACATATGATTCTTGTCTTATGCATCGATCACATTGCATTCATTCTCGCAAGTGGAACAACTGCATTCTCTCTTGGTATATGATTAGGATCTCTATACGTCGGCAAAGGCTCGGACTCTCATCACGAGCAATACTTTGTACCCATGTGATGCCCAAGCTAATCTTGGATCACGCATCAGCATCACCAGCATCGTCTGCATCATCCTTCATTCATATGGTTCATATGGCTGATTTGACCTTGACATGGCTACATAATACGATTGAGAGTCAATAAATACGATGATGACCATTACAAATGAATCCTGACCCATCACTCATCACAAATCATTTGTCTCGTTTGAACGTCTTATGACCATCATTGACCATCAATTCTTCACCATGCACATCCACGCGCTACATGCACTGCTGACACGGTCCTTGCTGAAGCTATCACGAGAACCTGAGGCAGTGATCTTTGGCTAAGAGCTTGGACATTGATTGTAAAATCATAAGATGACAGGGACCAGGCTCTGCAATCTGAAGTACGAAATCGATAGCTACATCATATTATGATACCTAAGTCAAGGCAAACCACTTCTTTGATAAGTTGATGGAGTTTTTGTGCCACATAATCTAATACCTGACATCAAACGCCTGTCTTGCAGATTTCTTTCCGCCTCGCTCGCCGACCATGGAAGTTCCCGAGCTGCATAATACGTGCCTGAGGCGTGTGGCGAGAGTGTGGTCGTCAGGGGAATCAGATCACCCAAGTAAGCCTTGGAAACTGCGAAAGTCAACTGTTTCTCTGGATAAGAAGAAACAACACATTCAAAATCGAACAACGGCAATTTGAGTTGTTTGAGTTGTTGTATTCAACACTTTGCATTTGAAGATGTTGTTTTTGATGCTTTGGTCGCAAGCAAATTCGATGAGTTTTCCAATTAAACCCGTTACAACACCATCAAAACAATTAAGTACCAGATGATCATCGCGGCAGCCATCCAAATGAACGAATAGCCAACATCTCATGGTTCAGCCAAGAAACTTGACCATGCCGTCCAACAATCGTCTGCGCGTGAGCATGCGCAAAGACCCATCGGAAACCATGGCAGCCGCAGGGCAATTTCTTCAATTTGTAATGTAAGGATAAAAAACGATTTGACAATTGGCAAATTCCTGTGGTGGTTGGTAATTGACAATAACACATCTAGGTTTAACAAAATGAACTAACTATCATTGATCAAATGTGCAACTATCGAGTTTTGAATTCACGTATTTGATCAGCCTTTTCGATTTTGTCTTCCAAAGCGGGATATGAAGTCGTGATGAGCCACCTAGCTACTGAGTTCATGCGTCCAACAAACGAAATATAGAATCTTGGGTACAAACAATACCAGTGAACAAACGGTGACAGGATCGAAGCTTTGTGAACAAAACAATCACTAAAACAAAACAAAGCAAGTGGAATTTTTGTGTGCAAATTGGCACCGTGTTTCCAATCTCAAAAACTGACACATAAATCACATGAACTGGAAGCGATTCGTTGTGTGTTCAAACGCTACCAACTTGTCCACTGGGTGGGACTAGCCAAAACGCAGCGGTGAAATTGCTATACCTTCACCAAAACATGAGCGAAAGAAAAAGGCAAGGCTCACAAACCGTGAAGGCAAATCAGCCTCGATGTCAGCAAAAAAGGAACTGACACTGAGCCAGTTCAAGCAAACTATTGCCTTTGATAAATACATGATAATGCGCAGACAATTTTTTTTGCGACCCCAATCATGCTGGGCAAAAAAAGGCCCCTCAAAAGAAATTTCACACAATTGAGATGCCATCAACAACCAGGTGCTAAGCAGGTCAGAATCCTCCACCAAATAGGTCTGTCTGCAACGTCCCTTACAAATCGCTAAGTGACCTATCATCACCTTAATCAACTTTAATGGACTTGCCAAACTGATTGCAACATGGTAGGACGCAGGATCAGTGGATCAAGAAGCATAAACTCGCCAATCCATGCAACTGCACAACCCGTTCGCATTTTTTTTCTCACGAAAGGGCATCATACAAGCCCCATGTCCAGCATCATTTCTAGAAATGCACTGTTTTCATATTTCAACGTTTTCCTTTCTTGTGTTGTTTATTTTTTGTTTGGTTGTTTGTTTTTTTCATTTGGTTTCATCTAACCGCATCTTGCTAAATGCATTAAATTTGCAATATTCAATTTGAATTGTGAATATTATTTTTCAATTTGTTTATTAAATTCAAATTAGAATAAATGCAATCTAAATTGCCCAAAAAATGTTGACCTTGGAAAAATTTTGTTTTATTTTCTTTTCTGCCCCCCCAAGGCTCTTCATATTAACGATAAAAGAAATGCGGAGGACAGGAGGGGTCATGGAAAAAAACACATTTTCCCGGAACAAAACGAAAATTTGAACGATTATCATTTTTTGCAATTGAAATGCGATTTGGATATTTCAACTCGTTGTCCAAAACTTTAGTTTTGGGAAATTTGATTTTCATATCGGGTAACTTAAGTGTGAATTCAAACACAAAACTCACCGATTTAAATTTAAGATTGGCAACTTAAATTCGATGTTGGCAAATGAATTTCTATTTTTTTGCTTATCTCTGGTCATTTTAATGCTAATTTAAAAAGCATACACAACTTGAATGACCTATTCGCAGTTTGAACTATTGATAAAGTTCCAAATTCACATTTGAATGCAGCACAAACCATTTAGTTTCCAATTCAAGTTTGCAATTCAGCAATTTGAATCAAATATCGACAATTTCAACTCAATATTCGCAGCTCATTTTTTCCATATTGAGAATTCAATTTCCAAAAATTTTTAGCATTGTATTTTTGAATAATAAATGAAATCTAGATATTTGCAATTCGAATTTCCTGTTCGCAGTTGGAACCTTGATTTCGATCTACTCATGCTTCATTGCTCCATGTTTTCGTCCAGACTTCACGCCGCCCCGATGCACACACCTTGGTTTACAACCCAACATATGCATAGCGCAACTAACCAAATAAAAGATCATTGCACCATATTGGAAACAATGTACGTAACACAGTTAACCCCATACATTGGTAGCACAATAGACATCGAGCCCTAAGGGTGCGAAAACAGATGGACTACAACTAGAATGCACATTTTCGTTTGCATTGAGACCAGCTCCGCGAAATCCACATAATGGATCCAATTTGTTGGCCACCAAAACTTTTTTTCCTCTGGCGCGCCGCATTGGCTCAACGCGGTTCCAAATCACAAAACAACAACTAAAATTGAAACAGCTAAAAATCCCAATTCAAGGCAGTTCGAAGAGCATTCTTACAAAACAGAGTAACAGCTACAATTACGCAACAGCAATGCGCGTCAGTTGCCAATTACAAGCAACCATGCACAGAACGCGCCTTACAGACATACTGTTGCAAGAAATGATGGTAGCATATGAACGTTATAATCGTTCGCGCTTTCGTATTGCGCAACCTGTTCTCCCATAAAACAAGAAGCAAATAGGCAATCCGAAGCCATTGGTTTCATGAATCACGGTTGGTTTGACGGCAGCATTTGGGCTAGAATTTCCCTCTTCCGGATTTCAAGCCGGGACAATATCTACATGTTTGAAATAAACAAGCTCAATTTCTGAAGCCATTTCTGGCCTCAATTTTGAAATCGGCTTGCGTCTATTTTCAAATAAACGAAGCCAAAACTGGCTTCAACTTTGGTGTTCAATTTTGGCGTCTTGCTGTCCAAAGGCCGGAGCTGTCATCCAGTGTACAAGCAAAACAACCGCCGCACAAACAATGGCCGCAGCACGATCATGCCATGGAAGCGTCGCTGCAACCCAGCCAATAAAATTAAAAATCGTCACACATCCGTGTTTGCAATAAAATGTCGTTGCAAATGATTTTGCCGGGATCAGCCAGCTCAAGTCGACGATGCTGCAGAGGACCACAGACTGGGTCCCCGAAATCCTTCGTGAAAACGATATTTTTCTGTCTTCTTGCAACGCGCAGCGCACAAGCATCCAAACTATTTCTGTACGTCGACCCAATTTTGTAAACAATTCCAATAAATTTTGACCAAGAAAAACGCCCAAACCTCCACACCCCCAATTTCAACCTTGAAACTTGGCCGCCTCTGAAAACAACACCTTCCACCGCAGAAACGACGCGAAAAAAAAATTTTCAGCGGCAGCAACATTCATTGAAACGGGGGGGCAGGGGGGCAAGAGGGGCAGCGTAGGAAACTGCCTTGCGCAAATTGACATTTACGTACAACACAAAATTCAATGTCAATTTAGAGCAGGGGGGCAGGAGGGGCAGCGTAGATTTTTTTTTTGCGAGGATGCCGCTTGTGCACTGGTGGTTTTTTACTCGCGGTTGCGCCGTTGTGGCGCGGCGCCTCGGTCACATGTACATATTGCGAAATGAAAAAGAGGTGCCAAAGACCAGAACCAGGGGGAAACCAAACAAAAGAGCCAGAACCAGCAAAACAGCACAAACCAAAACCACCCCCAAAACGAACCAAGAACCAAGGTCATCGGGCACAAGAATCATTAACTAGGTGAAACGTCCGCTCTCACTCGGCTCACGTGTTGACTTGCAGGGCATCTCATCTATCATCTCTCCTCTTGATCCAGTCTCCAAAAAGGCCCAATAGCTTCGATATGACTTCACGACCGAGAGCCGAAAAGCCTGATGACATCTAACGTTTCATCATGCCGCTTGTGCACTGGTGGCAGCGGTCAAAGGTGACAACAAAAAAAACTCAAGATCCCAATCAATGAGAGCGCATTAACTAGCCTACAGTGAGACTACGAAAAACTGTACAAAGTCGGCAAACGAAGTCAGAGTGCGATCTCAATTGTACTCACTTGTAGTTCCAACAAAATTACGTAAAAGAAAAGCCAGAGAGGAAAAGTCGCATTGCAGTCACCTGAAACAGCCAAGAATACATTGCTTCGAATGCGATATGGCTGGCAGGAGGGGCAGCGTAGAAAGTCTTGCGCAAAATGACATGTACGTACACCACAAAATGGCATGTCAATTTAAATTGGCTGCCGCAAAAAAATATTTCTCTCAATCATGCAAGTTCACGAAACGCCGCCCCTAACAAACATTCTCTCTTAAAGATGAAAATTTCGAAAACGCTGCTGCGCATAGGCAAAGTTCTTAGTAACTTCAAAGACTGTGGTCTCTTTCCCTGCCAACAAGATTTCTGCCTCAGATGCGAAGGTTTACAAAACGCCGCCTCTGTGCAAGCGGACGTTTCACAAAGTTAACGCACGCTGCCCTAAACGCAGTCTTTTGTTTAGGGGTTGTTGCTGGTCCTTTAATAGTTTTTTTGGTGGTCTTAGTTTGGTCTCTTGGTTCGGTTCTTTGTATGGCTGGGCTTGTTTTTCAACTAGGGCTTCTTTTTACCACCGAGGCTCCGAACGGCACTACCCCGGACAAAAAATTGAAAACTGGACACTGCTGGTTAGAAGTACAATGATCCCTGAATAGCAGTGCACAAGTTGCCCAAAACAACATGCAGGCTCCATAAGCCCAGGAAACGCTCAAAAAAAAACAGCGCAAAAGATGCACAAAGTCGGCCAACGAAGTGAGAGAGCGATTACAATAGTACTGATGAGCGAAGCCAGCGACTTGTTCGAACGTCAGAGAAAAGACCGCAAAGCAGCCACCAGAAATAGCCAATAATACATTGTTTCAAATGCACCATAGGCTTTCGCCAGCCAGAAGGCCACGCTGGCCGGGTATCGCAATGCAGCAGAAACATCCAGCAAAGGCCGGGGCCAAGACTAGGCGTGTCCGTAGCAGCAAGCTTGTCAAGGCACCGCACTCCTGAGTTATCCACCAGGACTGACACTCCGCTGCAAGGAGGATCCTGTCTTCACTCAATACCACTATGTGTAGTTCCATCGCTGTAGGCAAATTACTCTCATTTGTCCCAGCAGCTACAGAGAGGAACCCGAGCCTACCCCAGGCTAGTACCCCTTCCCGCTAGTTCTTTTCAGCAGTTCCACCACTTCCCGAGGCAACACCAGGAGGTGTGGCCAGCCAGACGTAGCAACCACCAGCAAGACTTGAACCGAGATAGTGAGCGCCAAGAAGAAAATTTTGTCTCCCTCCCTCATCGCTGTTAGCAATTCTTCAAGACTCGCCGCAAGACATACCTCCTGTAGGACGTCCACTCCCATGGCAGGCGCTCTTGCCTGACAATGAACCCATTGTCACGTAAGTTGCCGATCCTCCGCCATGAAACATTGTAGGGATTCCAACTCTTTCGAGTGATAGTCGGAAACCACTCTTGATGAAAGACATGGTTGCTCTTGCCCTGAGGTGTCCACATTGGTGTATCGAAGGCCTCAACCGCCTGCTCAGGTTCAGCAAAAGCTCCATCGGAGCAAACAATCTAACAAGGTTGCTTCTGATGGCATCCTCGCAATTCAAGCCCTTGCGCAGATAGTTTCTGTACCGCGCCAACACATCCATGGGAGTGTCCGCTCCAAGATAATGAAATTTGTGGTTGTGGGTGGTTCGACTCATTTGCGGTTTCTTGGTGTCCATCCTTTTTTTCTTACGGAATAGCCGTGCCAAGAGCCACGGTCAAATGTCTAAGATCAAAAAACCGGAAAAGATCTAAGAATCTTGATTGAGCAACTCTGCGGTCTGCATCAACAAGCTCATGCGCCAGTGCTCTCTTCCTCCAGCTTGAAGGTGTGGTTTCACAAAACTTCTTTCAGTTTCTGGTAGCGCCAAGAAGCAGCAAACTGAAGTCGCTTGAAACTGTGGAAGTGACTAAAGGGACGCAAAAAAACGAAATAAAAAAAACCAAACCAGCAACCAAAATGAAGACTTAAGGTTCCACATTGAGACCTTGTTACAAATTGATTTTTTCTATACTCTTGAAACAATTTTTCAGGTCAGACAAACAAGACAGAATGACGCATCTCTTGGCGCATTGGCCCTTCTTACAAACATTCTCTGGGCTTTCAGTCTTCGCGCACAGTTTGCATCCGCATTTGTCATGATCACCGCTGACTGCAATGTCTCTTCAGCGCTCAAAGCTTGAAGTGAAAACTGACTTTCACACTTCCATAGTTTTTCGTTGTCTCACTGTAGGCTCGTTAATTTAATGTACTCTCATTGATTGGGATCTTGAGTTTCTTTTGTTTTGACCTCAATGACCGCTGCCACCAGTGCACATGCGGCGTCCTCGCAGAAAAAAAGATGGATGTTTCTGCTGCAGTGTACTTGACGGTACTGCATACCTGTGCTCGACAGGAGAAAAAGAATTAATTAAGCGTGAGCTTGGTGGATCCTGGTCATGAAGTTTGTGTGTCTCCCTGCAATTAGTGACTTCACTGATCCGGGGATGAGTTGAATGTCTAGCTGGGCTTGGGACCTCATTGCTGGATCACCGGTGTCGGATATGCAGTGTTGCTCAGTGGAGTTGGGCAGTTCGAAGGAACCTCCACGCAGATCTATCAGCTGGGTCTTCTTGGAGAATGCACGGAACTGCCTTGTTTCTGGGACGGCATGGATTGGACTGATGGTGCTCTGCTTTGGAGATAGTGCTTGTGAGGATCCGCTCCCATTGGCATTATTTAATGTTGGTAGAGGCACGGAGTTATAAGCCCCTTGTACAACAACACTGGTGCTTCCCGGGAAGACAATTTATGGGGCTCTTGTGGGGGTACGGGCTGGACAATCAGAGACATGCAGTGTGGGAGGTGCGCCCTAAGCCTCAAGGGGCTTGGCTGTTCTCTGTTGCATATGGATAGAACGTTGCCTCATAGAGTCTTTTACCCGCAGAGCCCTGCTCATGTCACGTGGCCCCTTCATCGCGGACACTTCTATGATTCATGGGCTATAGAACCGAAGGCTGCAACGGCCGGAATCCCTGCCTGTTGGGCTCGCTGATCATTGCCTCGGTTCTATCACGCCAGGTTTCAGTGGACGGCAGATGCGCCCTCTTGATCCTGAAGCAGCTGTTTCGACATACACAGTGTCATCCACGGCACAGGCATCGGATGTGTCACTTTCTTACAGCGGCACAGAAACAGAAGAGGCTAGTAACAAAATGCGGAGACGCGAGGAAGTCTGAGACACGGAAAGTCACATTCACTCAGATCCAAGTGCTCCCTCCGACGATCAGACACGGAGGTAGGCTACCCATCTTCGCATACTGCAGGTGACACAGAGATGCAAAGGTGGTTGGAAAGCGCTCGCCATTTCAGCCAGTTTCGTGGAAGTCTTTGCAACAGAAGGAACATCATGAAGCAGCGGCACGGGTCATTCCTCCCCCCGCATCTCTCAGTTCGTTGTCTCCGGAATGGCCCATGGCTCGTATGGTGCTTTAAAAACCCAGTGCCAGGTGCACGCTGGAAAGGCACCTCAATGATCCTAGCGCAGTGCTTCAGAAAGAAGATATCATTGCCGGCCTGCGTGAGGGCCTCAACATGGCAGAGGCGATACGGGTACAGCAGAAAGCCTATCGCTACTAATGCTGCTTAGGAAAACCATGTGTTTTTCTTGCAATGAGGTTGTTTGGTCTTTTGAACTGGTCGAGGACAAGCGGAAAAAGTTGCCATCTGAGAGCAATGTGGTAAACCAAAAATGTGCCGCAATAAAGGAATTAGCCCAGCCGGCAGGCGGACGTCCCACCAAAGATCCAGCAAAGCCCTAGCGATCTTGGAGAGCCATTCTTCTGCTGCATTCACTGTCGCAAAAGAGCAACTACAAGTTTGGGTTCAAGGAGACCAGAAATGCCCATATGATGGGAGAGTCGGAGCCATCCCGAGGGCCATATTGCCCCATATTGCCCGCACAGCGCCAAAACTTTGTTAATAAGTTCTTCGAGCTCAAGAATGAGCATTTCCCTCAAATCCAGTTTCCGGATGATCAAGTTATGTAAAAGGCTGACACACAACAGAACGTCCGTCGAATAGAGGCAAGAAAGCGGCATGGACGATCCTAAGACGAACCGTCTGAAGCCGACTAAGTCGTTTCTCCTCTTTCCCCTTTACTGTAGCCGTTAACCTTAGCCCCACCGCGCATGCAAGTCGCCCGTGACGTCTTGTCTGCAGTACACGGCAACTCGTTGTTCTGCACTTGGCAAAGCCATTGAAAGGACGTGGGTAAGAGCTCCGGTTCTATGTACCTTTAGGAGAGACGAAGAGCTCTTCACCTTCTTCCTTTCTGGCTTTTCCACTCTAGTGGAAGCGGTGAAGCTTCCAGCATTCAGGGGCAAGTCTTGGAGGAAGACATTGAGGTGAGCTGTTTGCCACTTGCCCTTCTTAGCGTGTTTCCGCAGTTCACTCAGGTGATCTGTCGTCACCGCTCCTTCTCCTGGCCAGTGCATCTGGTGGGCATAATCTGACAAAGTGCTGCACTAGCTAATTTCTCAGTCTCCAGTTTTTTTTTTGCTCGCATACATCGCCTCGGTAGCACTAAGCTAAGGTCGATAAGAAGCAGGTGAAACAGGTGAAACCAAGTGAAACAAGTGAAACAGCGAAACTTCGAAGCAGCGAAGACAAGAAGCAAACGAAGCTAAGGCAGTAGTCTGCGAAAATTATGTACATGCAATGAATTCCCCACCTCACTTCTCTGCCGTTGTGTGT
>VSDK01020493.1:0-30000 GCA_009767595.1 Symbiodinium kawagutii
TCCTCTGTGATTCTTGTATCTTGTTGGCTGTGGTAACCTGTTAAATACGTTGCAACTTAGGTACCCAAAACCTCGTCAAAAGGATCCCTTTGAGGGGAATAAGTCGTTTGGGAACCATGAGGAAGCCAAAATACTCAGGAGGCTTTCGTGGGGTAACTCGTGATAAGACTGTATTTATGATACAGCGACTTCAGGCACCCAAGAAGGATGCTGTTCAGGAATGGAGGCTGGGATTTGCCAGGTTCTGAGAGAATTCTGCATCGAAGAAGGATTAACATATTACGTCACACTACCAAGTCAAGGTTCATACCAAGGTTCACATCCCGGTTTCATACCAAAGTTGCGAATGTTGTTTTTTGTTTCCTAAGGAATAGCTATGGTACGTCCTAAACCACCTAGCAGCCTGATCACTTTCAGTAGGAAGACCGGAAGACCCACCGTTTGGGATGATCTCCACTTTCAGAGATGCAGAAACAGCCGAATCCACAATATGTGTATGTATGTGTATGTGTATATAAATATCTATATATATGTATGTAAGGAAATATTTATATATATATATGCATGTATACACATACCTGTGACTACATTTGTATAAAACTGGCAAAATGAATGTATACATATTCTGTCACTCAAACATGTACATGGTTGCGTGCAGATGTTTGCACTGAACGACGTGGAGTCTAAGTACCCATATTCACTTGTGAATGTGTACTGTGTTTTTTGCATGTCATGGACCATTTGTTTGAAATCACCCGGCTCTTCTAGTCTGGCAAGCTCTGGATTTGTCATTTTCCTCCATATCCCATGAAATTCACCTTCCAGAGCCAGATTTCAGCAGATTTATCCTTGCATCTCATCATACAGATTCAGATGTACTTTTGATATGTATGATCATATAGACATATATATATATATACATAATAGATTTATATATACATGTATCATATGTTTTACGGTCAGTCTAGCTATATTTCTTCGGTGGCTATCCACTCAACATACAACCCAAGTGCCGGTGCCTCTCCTCTCGGGAGAACCAGGACTTCCGCAGCGCCCCAGGACTACAAGACCTTCTACATGAAGCAGAAGTATCGAGCAGACACTTATCAGGCGCGCCGGCGCTTGGATGTGCATCCCCAGTAGTAACTTAAGTAACTGACCATGGGGCTATGGTGTAATTAGGGTCTATCGGCTACTTTCTAGGGTTGACAAGCCATGTATATATCCCCCCAGTAGTAACTGGTGACTAACCACGGTTATAGAGGTTATCAGCTATTCTGAAGGATTTACAACCATGGTTATATCCCTTTCTTATAACCCCAGCTGCGCATCCAAGTACCTTGGCACTCATGCTGCGCTGCTTGCACCCTGCCATGATCCAAGCTGAAGATTGATGTGCTCAGCTGTTGTGTTGTCATAGTGTGTATACCATACCCATGCCAGTTGTCGGGCAACTAAGTAGGTCTATATCCATGACTGATGGCACATAACTTGTTCGTGCCAAAACTGTTACAATTTCGGGAGCTTTTCAGGGTGGGTGATGCATTCTTTGCTGTTTGGTGAGTTCAACCTACATGTTTCATCTGCGGTGGAAACAGAACTGTGAAGACCAAACAGTCATGGAACAGCTCAAATCCCATGTTATACCCATGTTTGTTGATTCTTTCGCATTGGGAAATATCGAATACGCGTGTCTTAGGTGACCTTGATAGATCCTTTGAAAAAACTCTGTATAATATTGGCTAAGTGAAGAAATTGCATCAGTGTGTATCGTCAACACATGTTGTTTGGAAGCTGCATTCCTATTTGTCCAGGACTCGATCGCAGCTTGGGGAACTTGGGCATGTGGCAAGCTCTGACCCACCCCTCGATGATTTCCGAAGTGATGATGACAGCCATGCTGGTTCCGTGGGCATCACTATGCTAATCATGCAAACAATCAACCTCAGCAGATTATGCTTTGCGATCCCGGCATTGTAGGTGATGAAGCACATGAAGATTTCTGCCTCCTTAGACAAAGGAACTCCGAACATGGAGAAATGGCAGGGGAACTCGGTCACGTCGCTCAGTCGATCTCGCCGGCCTACCCCCCCAGTGACACGTGGGTGAACTCGTTTCCCCTTCTGAGCTGTGGCAGCCTTGCAAAGGTGGCTTCTTTAAGACCAGGCAGATTGGTGGGGCCTGCAAATTGACAGTTTCTGTGAAATGGATGTTTTTTGGTAGATGGCCCATCAATATATAGTGTACTCCATTGACACTCAACAACAAAACTCCCTTTGGCCCTTTTATCAAATAAACAACGACCCGTGGGGGGGTTTTGCGACTTATTCGACTTAAATGATTGTGACGACTGAGCATCAAAAATGAATCCCAATGAATCCTCATAATCCCATTGAATCCCAAGGGTTAGCATTTGGATTGTAAACCATCGCTGGTGATGAAAACCGCTATCCATGCCCATGCCTAGCCCTGGCAAATCATGGCAAATCAGAACTGGTTCATGAGTTTCATGGCACAATTGGAGATTCATGATGATTTGCCATCCAAATTTCCCAGTAGCTCTTGGTTTATGATGGAATTGGGATGGTTTGCCAATACGGATCTCCCTTTGCTGATCAAAGAACTCGCATCGTGAGAAAAGCTCCATGGCCTCAGGAACACGCGAGTCAAGAAGGAGATGAACGACTGGCTGGCCATCTATCGACGACAGAATGTCTCAGTCGGAAGGCGACAGCCACGGTGGTGGTGGTTGATCTTCTGCCCCCAATGCTGGCAGAAACCAAGGGCAGGAACCATGATTCTCAGTAGGTTCCTCTGCTGAAGTGATCAGCATGGCCAATTTCTGAGGGGTTCAGTGATTTGTTGGCATTTCCACTGGTCATCAAAAGCGCACCTTATACATCCTTACACCTCACACATAAGATCTGCTGTTGCGTCCGACTGCAACAGCCTTGCTGTTGGGTCGCATGTCGCCAGTTTCGAAAGGAGTGGTGCCAGCTAACAGCGGATTACAAGAAGGATCACCAAATATCAACAACTGGAATCAACCGGCCATGAATTGATATGGGTTGATATTTGAACCAGCACCAATATGGACATGGCAGATTGGTATCAACAACCGGCCACGAAAAGACCACACTAATCATGGATATGGATGGATGGGTATTGGTTCTTTCGTTCTGCTGTTGTTTATTGGGTTGCTGATGGAATATCCAAGAAACCCGTGCCTGGCGTGTTTCGGAGCCGAGCTTCAAATGGCTTGTCAACAGGCAGAGCTACTACTCCCTGTACTCCGCCATCAACACCTTAGCCGGGAGACCTGTTGATCCACTCAGTCAGCCACTCTTTGCGCAATTTGTTACTGCACTTAGTGGCCATGCCTAGAAGATTCGTTGCCGTTGGTATACAAGGTGACAGACGGTGACAGTTTGTTTCGCTGTTTGGCATATTCTGTACCTATCAGACTATCACACTATCGTTTGTGAAGTTGGGATTCCCATCAAATATCAAACAGAACCAAGCCAGATTGTCACACATTGAAGCTTCTCCCAGTGCTTGGTGGGGGTTCCTCGTTAGGTACTCCAACAGATTGGTGGCAACTTCTGAGCAGGCCATAAACGCAAGTCCAACATTGTAGAGTTCGGGTGTCTTAGACCCTGAAGTGCTGGTGGAGTATTTTGGATATCCATAGAACAACATCCCTTGGAAAAAGGGAAGACAAGGGGACGGTCAACGGTTGCTGGCGGCAGTAGATTTTTCCTCTAAGGTTGGCCGCCATGAATGAACTCTGAAAAAGTGATGGCCTTGCCGTTGTCATGGTCGGCCCCTTCATCAAGAGACCAAAGGGTGTAGTTCAAGGCGAGTTTGGGTTAGGAAACCGAGGCAAGAAACGGCACGAACCTCCCACGAAGGTCCCTAATCTCTAAATTGTTGGGTGCAACTTCTGGATTGGTTTGCCCATCCAGTTCCTGCAGCTGGACTTGCATCTGAATATTGGGACAGTATGGTGCAGTGAAGTATTCTGATATTCATAATACTATCCAATATGATGTTTACTATTTATCAAAACTCCAGTAATATGCATAATTTTCTAAGTATAGTAACCATTATTTGACTATTATCATGTATTATCGAACGAATAGTACTTTGATCCACTGATAATAGTTATTGTAGCTGGAATATTGGATTATTAAGAATGCTGGTTCGTGTCTTGCAATAATTCAACTGATATATTATGCCTGGCTAGATTTTTCCACTCTGACAGCAAGACACAATATCTCGCTAGACCATTTGTTACGTTGACGAGATCCACCAACCTTAAGGTACACAGCAATTGGATGCCTATGGCCTCGAGTTGCACACACACACACAGCACAGCCCTGCGATAAGTCCACGCAGTTTTCTTAGGAATCGGATTCATGATTAACCATTGATGATGGGTATATGGCAGCATTATGTCGCACTATACTTTCACCATTGACTCGATTGGACTAGCATATGCTGTACATACTACATAGACTCATCATGAACCCATCATCAACCATCACGAATCATCAGACGCATAGACCAACCATCAAATATTACCCTTTTGTGTAAGCACAAACCCATGGAGTGAACCATCGCCGCGCCAAGGCCTCCCATTTCACTTCCTACGGCCCCAAGTTCCCGTAGCTGGGCCCAGTGCCACGGGGGTGCACAGTCGACGTTGCGCACATGTGGGACACCATGGTGGGAATGGTCAGTGAAAGCACGACGGCTGCGACTGTGGCTTCCTGGAAGATGAGCACGGTCGTCTTGGTTATCCAGGTGGACCATCAAGATGTCCAAACGTTGTTTTTTGGAAAGTCAACCATTGACTGAGCGATCAATATGTGTAAGCAAAATTTACATGACCAATGGGTGGTATTTTGTTCACTATGGTTGATGGTACTAGTTGTACTGTAGTGGATGAGAAATGGTTATCCAGTGACTGATAATAGTGATCAATAACCATGATATTGTTCCACTTTCCATGCAGCAGCCGGTACTGGCACTCTGCCACTGATTGGTTCTCACAGCCATGCAACTGGTGTCTCATTGCACTTGTCACTCTTGCTGGAACGATTTCAAAATGGGTACCAACTTGGGACCGATATTGCTGAATAGAAGTGAATAGAGTAAGAAATCACAGGTGTGAGCTGTGAACCAGAGATCAAAAACAGATTATATAAGCATCATTTACCATTTACAACCAATTATTACCATTTGTAACCAATTGTAGCTATAATTTGTTATAATATGTTAGAGTTGTCCATTTATTTAGATTAATTCTTCAATAGTAAAGGTGTTCCCTTCGAAAGTCACCAAAACCGAAAGTGGTCAACGGCTTTCCTGTGAAAGCATCGAGGTTTCCCAACAAGAGACGTCCACGTTTCTTCGAGTTGTGCCAACAAGTGGAGAAGTGCCCAAGCGTCGTTGCTACGCGTCGCTGCCAGCGGTCAATTGACAATCATTCATGCAATAAACGTTCCAGGAACGTTTAGCCTGACAATTGCTATATCAGCCTCAAGCCTGGAACATCATCTCTTTCACAAGTTGTAGATGTATTTCATTTTTGAGTCATTTTGTTTGGTTTGCATTGTTTAGCCAGTTGAGGATAAGGAACCACTTTATTTGACCGCTCCATATCAAAGCTGTTTACAACGCTGCACGTAGAATAACGGTAAGTAGATAAGTCAATATATATTGTATATGTGTGCAATATTTTGTGTATGCATGTGTTAATCACCACTATCCATTTGAGTGATAGATGTCCTTGCTTGTACGTTTATATGGTAAACAGCCATACATATCCAAATATACACGTATGCACTTTGTATTTCATTGCAAGCAAATATATATATATATATATATATATACATGAATTTCATATATGCACATATTTTTTCGCATGTAGGCACATGTTGCCATGTATTATCTCTCGGCAGGCGCACAGCTGATTTCACCAGCGGACACACATCTCTGGGGCAGGAGGGACAAATCAAATCAATTTTGTGTATTGCATGCACAGACACACATTCCAGCCCACTCAAATGAGATCTGGAAAGGCATAGAGCACATGTTCCAGTTTGCGCGTTTGAACTATGTTAAGCTGAGAAGCAGGGTTGTGGCCATTTTGTTTGCTGGCTGCCCCGTTGTGACCAGCAGAGTGAATCGGTCACATGTGCTTTTCATTCCTTTCTTGTCCATCCCACATTTGTTTGCTTTTGTTTGATTAAGGTATGAAATATTCCAAAACGTTTTCTCTTTTTGGTCTCGCAACAATCTCCGAAGCCATTTCAGCTTAAGCTACATACGTACCAGATCCGATATCGAAACCCTTTGTTACGCGCTGCTTGGCAAACCCGAAGTTACGCCTGGCAACTGTGAACCGGAGCTGGTACCAAGCGGGTTTCGAGATGGTGGTGATCCATCCACATATTTGGAGCATGATGCGTAAATTCTGCATCCCCATTTCTTCCTGGCCCTCCCAAGTCAAATGAAGGGATGGTAGGAGATTTGGATTGATTTGGCTTTTGGCAAATGTCTCAAGAATATGATCCCTAGTTGGTGGTTTAAACATGTTTTTCGTTTCCCTAATATCACCACATAGTTGGTTGGTTGACTTGCGCATGTTTTTCATAGCGATGGTTCAACCACCAAGCAGATCCTCATCGGTGTTTCCCTCGGGTTTCCTGACCTAGCCATATGTGTCACTCGCACCACCCTGAAATTGATCGTAGATCAATCTTGGGTGCTCTCCTTACAGGGGATCATTGATATCTAGTTGGTTGGTTCAATAGGTGGCTCATAGAGGATTATAGTGGTTGATAGCGATTATAACCAACAATCATGGTTCGAAACTACTAGTCGGTGGTGTGAAACAATTATGAGGTTCCCCAAATTTGGGAGGGTTGGTTGACCAATCTTTTTCGGAGGGCTCAACCCAGGAGCTGTCAGGGGGCACCACTAGTCTCAAACTGAGAAGTGTATGAAGCCATCCAGAGAGCGCTTACGGTATATCCATGATACATCACGCTGTTCCAATTTGATTCGGGTCATGGTTGCCACTCTTTAACCATTCTGGTAGGTCTACAGTCTATCAGCACAAACATCAGATGGCGGTTTGTTCGGCCTCCCTTTCGGCCGTGCACTCCCAAGTTGATGGTTGCGGAATAAACACCGGTACCATGCTCGCCCACACATCCACCTACCTATTTTGGGGTGTGATCAGTGGTGCCGATTCTTGCTTGGTATGCAGTGTTGCCTTCTATGATCGGGTCAAAAGTGTGGATGGACCGTGGCAAATTGTTGACAATGGTGAATAGCCACCAAATAATCAACTACAATATCGGTTAGTAAGTTGACCATGGTTAATTCAGATTCTTGGTGAGGAATGGTTAATAACCAACTCATCATCCATGGTAATATTGGTCTTGGTTTTCCCAGTTGCGTTGGTAAGATTGGTCTGCTTTTCCCAATTGCTTGACCAACAAATTGGTAAATAAGCAACCTATTAGTTGTAAACCAAATCCGAGCCAGTGGAAAGAAAAGCATATCCTAACCAATTAGTTGGTTTCCTCACTTAAATGAACAGGCCTAAGCAAATGGTCAGCTTGAACTCATTTTAATCTTCCCAGTGGATGTCCACCCACTACAGGCTCCAGCCTTGTTGTGACCCGGCGAGCCGCTGTGGCTGAGGAAATGGTGCTGCTTTTGGCGATGGGAGCGAACACCTCCGGCTCTCAGGAGGGCTGGGGGAGTCACAACCAGCGGGAGGGAACGACCTGGAGCCTCCCGTTCTGGCCCTTCAAAGGGGAAGCGATCTGGAGGTACCAGGAGCATGGAGGAGCTGGTTGGTTAAACCTGGTTGGTGGTTTGATTTACATTTTTTGTTTTCCTAACTGTATTGACAAATGTTTCGTTGGATGACTTGCACATATTTTTCATAGGGGTGGTTCAACCACCAACCAGCAATCATGCTTGACAATGGTTGGCAATCATTGGTTGCTTCCGGTGAAACCAGCAACGGAAGATGCTCGAGATCTCTTAATCCAGTATGTAATTTCCTTTGAACAGCCAGTGAAGCAGCTCTTGCCAGAAGGTGTTCCAGAAAATTTTCGACATCGCACATGTGTTTGCTTTGCCGTTCAAATATGACAGATGCAAGTGCAACCATTGGTGCTGACATGGCCATCACTCTGTTCCTCACGAGGTTGAAACCATCAGCCATGACTAGCATTGCATTGTTCATGATCAAACCTTTTCGATGACTAGGACATCCCATCAATGAGTTGTGGTTGGAAAGCAACTCAAAGAGTCAACAAGCAACTGTAAAGTATTGGCACATCATCACTCCGTACAGGTTGCCAGTTGCCAGTCTACTCAAAACATAATGGAGACACAACATATCACAACATACACATACATAACCTTCCTATATAGTCATATATATATATATACCACGCATTTACATATACATCTTTTAAGATTTATAGATACATGGTTGCATGCGGTATTAGGCATACAGATGCAAATGTGTGTGTGTGCGCGCAAACATGTATGGATGTGCGGATAAATAAATATATATATATAATATATATACATTTATGTATGTATACAAATTTGTACATAAATAAACAGATATATTTATATGTATTAATAAATATATACATATACATACATAGATATGAAGACACGCGTGTATAGACTTATGTTTGCTTACATAGGCATGTGTACATGGCCTGCAAATACACATTCATCTATACATATATTCACAGTGCACAGCGAGCAGTTAGATTCCCCTGTTCGTAGGACGAGGGGTGTGAATATCACAACATTTGGGCAATGTCCACCTCTTCAATGAGATTGCTGAACCGTGTTTTGGACTCCCAACTTGTAATACTTCCTAAATGTTGGAGGTGAGTTGCAATTCATGATAGCGCTTTATGATCTATAAAGTTGATGATCCACTCATCATGGACCATGCTGGACTCTTTGAATTGTTCTTAATCCCTAGCGGCCACATGCTTAAAACTGTTTTGCCCCGAAGATCTTTGAGATTGCTAGCTAAAAAATCAGCAAGCCATTCCAATGACTGCCAGGATTTTGTGATTTCGTTTGCTCTGATTGCTGCAGCCCTGAGCATTTGGCTCTTGGAACGAGCAGGCGCCAGTGTTGCTAGGGCGTGTGGGCAGGTTGTTGATGGTTGTTGTATTCTATTAGGTGTTTCGTTGTTTCGTCAATCCTTGCGACGGCTGAGGACATTGAGGCAGGCACATGTAATCACATGTAATTATGTAGAGATTTTCATTTTGTTTTTTCTACACAATTTTGTTTAAATCTATGAATACATTCATGTTCTAGTATATTCATGTCAATATATTTACAGTTAGTTTTTACTCGGCACATATATGTATGTATGTATACCACATACAAGCATCTACAATAATCTTTGCATATAGATATACAATCATAGGGAATTTCGGTTTGGTTTTTTTCGTGCACAACTTTAGGGACTTGGTTGTTTGCACTTTCAGCTTGCATGTAAGATTGCCTCTGAACTCTAAGCTACCTAAACTAGAGATTTGCCTATAGGTCTACATCGAACAAAGGTGGCGCGGCATAGGTCATAATTGCAACCGAAAAGGTGTCAGAAAGACCCACTGACTCTGTTTTCTTTTTCAGGGACTGGTATTGGTGTCTCAGGTCGATCCCAGCTGATTTCATGCCTTCAACTTCTGAAGAAATTGGCGCCCGAGTCGCGAGCTGAGTCGATCAGATCTGTGGATCGTTTCTGTGAACCGCGGATGAAACAAAACCCTAGGTTATGAATTGTGGGGGGTACCATTTCAATGGGAAACCAAGGCTTTTGGGGGATACGCGTATTAATCCAGGGTTGGCATGAATGGCCTACTACTGTATCATTCAGACTGGATTGAAGCCATCATATTCGTTGATGATGGTGACGACTTCACTGTAGCCAATTTGGGATCATTAGTAAATTCCGGAGCTGTGTCAATGAAATGTTTCTGGAACCATTTGCAGGCATGCCCGTTGCGATCCATACGCGGCATTCCTGAAAGCTGAAAGCACTTGCACGTTGAGTGTGTTCAGAATCAATTATATGTACTGTGCTTACATTGACCAAGGCAAGAAGTGTGACTGTTTGAACCGGTCTTTGCATTGAGCTAATCCTGCGAGCATTTTCAAGATCAGATGTACAGCACAATAGAACTGTATGCAATATGTATAATTATATATATATGCATATATTTACAGCAAGATATGTTTCCATGTGATTGGCTTGAACAAAACGGTTCCAGTTCACCAATGAAAAAATACAATTTGCCCAACGCAATGCTCCATTGCATGTCTCAAAAAATTGGTGCCTCTCGAATACCCGCCGCTTGGAATTGAAGCTAGGGATACCAGAATTCAATGTGGGTGTTTCTCAAAATAGGGGTACCCCCAAATCATCCACTAGTAACCATTTACAGTAATGAACCGACCATCTTTTGGGCCCCCTATTTTGAGAAACACCCATGTGGGTCCTGTGATTCCAGTCGTAGGTTTTCCACAAGCTCGAAATGAGGCTGTTGGCACTATCTTTTGGCCTCTCTTTGGCAGCTGCCCTGGTCTACTGCGGGCAGCACAATGGTGGTGCTGATATTCCCAAGGAGGACATCTTTCACCCGTCGTCGTGTTGGCCTCGAGATTCCCATGGTGTTTCAAACAAAAGTCTATAGAAGAGTTGTATGCGTCAAACTGTATATCATTGTTTTTGGCTGGGTCGACGTTCGAGTCACCTAGTCAACATCCAAAACTGTGGCAACTGATTTGGGTCCATTCAAGTTCAGCACTTGTGTCGGTAGACTGTACAAGCTCGTTCTTGGCGGGTCTTGTAGAATTTGATCCAGAAGCATCTTTCCTAGGGGTAGTCAGCAGCCGGAGGTATATGATAGGATTCGGAGTGATGTATTGAGGCTCGCTTTTGCTATTGCTTGCATTGTTCACTGGCGATGAAACCATGGCGCCCACACATTAGATAGATTACAGCCGCATATTGGTGGCTGACCACTGTCAGATGATTATGATGTAGTAAAACTTCATGATTTTGCGGACTTTTCAACCAGCCCCTTTTACACTAGCCACTATTTACCGCTTTTTGAAGCAATGCCCATTCGATCTTGATTCTTTGGCCAGTTCAATCTACCACATGTTCAATTGAAGGAAGCCGGACCGAAAAAGGTCGAATAAAAACATATGTTAATATCATATGATATATCGATATCTATAGCAATATTCTACCATTATATATATACATGGCTTGAGACTTCTTCCACTGACTCCTCTTGTTACCGTTGGATATTCAGTGCTGGCGCCTCCAGAGTTTCCATCCTATGCAGGCTATTCTTTGTAGGTCAGAGCTCGGAGAATTCCCAACCAATGGTGGTTTCTCAAGTCATAGGGGTACCCAAAAAAACATGTTGATTTGTTAATGATTAAACAATGATCAGTCTAAGAGGATGATTTTGGGGGTATCCCCATTTTAAAAAACCAACAAATGAGCTGACATGTTCCTGACAATCGTGTGTTTCTTGACCCAGGCTCATCCGTACCGGTTGGAGTTGTTTCTCATTAGGCTTGTGCCACAACCTCACCTGAGCAGCGACCAGAGTACGTCGCCAAATGCGTTTGCTACCGACCTTGTATCCTTGCACGCTGAAACTGAACAAGACACTGTGGAAGTTTACGGAAGGCAGAATAATAACCATTGTGACTCCTAACATTGTCAATCAACCATTGCTATTGTTGAGATTAATCAATGGTTGATAATCATTCACCACTAATCATTATCAACCATGAATCAACCAGATGAATCTCCAGAAGGTCAGTGGTCGCAACACCTCCAGCTGTGGTCAATTCGTTCCTGCAGCTGGATCATGGGAGGTTTGCCTTAAGGAATTGAGAGATTTTGCTTCAGGAATAGTCCGATTGCAGTACGGAGGATATACTGGGTGGTGGTTTCAACCATGTTTTTGATTTTCCCCAGTCATTAATCACAATTGGTTGGTTGAACAATATGTTTCATAGGGGTGGTTCAACCACCAACCAGTATATGCTATTTATCCATTCTTGATGAATCTTGATGACTTAACATGCTAACATGTTATTCGTACACTCTTGATGACTTACCATTACTATCTATGTGATTTTATAAATTTTGTTGACTTAACATGCCAACATGCTACTAGTACCAACCCTTCTGCTTAAGGACATAGGTGACAGGAGCGGGTTGACGACTGTTCATCGCCAGGATGAAGCCTTGTGGAACGACATCAACGCTGAGAAGCTCGGCTGCAGCCTGTGACCGCTGGTGGTGATCCGCTGGTGATCCGACCTGCAGCTGGAGAGATGACCGGATCTGCCCCGGTTGTTGGCATGGCATGGTCATGACATTGGCAGGTCCGAAAATGACATGGCCCCATGGGTCAACATTGGGCATTTATGGAGTATGATTACTAAAAAAAGTGGGGAGACCTATGGTTAATTATGGTGCACCAGGGGTAAGAGTTCGACCCACAGCCACAATTGTGTTGTTTCTCTTTCCATGTTCATGTTAGTAATTGAATGAATGTCCTAAAGTACTGATGTGGTACAGAACCAAACATGTTGTCCGCAGAAACTCCGTCACAGTGGTGCCATGCCGATTGCCGAACTTTGGCCAAGTTCTGAGGATCGATGATAGTGCACCAGCAACAAGTATACATACCCAAAGTGTTACCAAGAAATTCCCTGCAATTGCAAGTTTCAAGAAAACTATGCACCTGAAGTAGTACGATAGTAATGACGATACAATATTATACCATAGATACGATGCAGATACGATGCAAAACTTATACTGTAGATATGCTACCCACCAGAATATCAAACCGTTTTGATGGATGTATGTTTTTTCAATAGTATCGTAGTATACCAATGACAGATAATTATTACTTATGCGGATTTCCATACAACAATTGTATACCAATGATTGATCCCAATGATCGACAGTATACCATATTGCCACAAATTGCTGATTTGTTACATACAAATACCTTAATGATCGTCACCCGGATATAGAAACCTACAAATTGGGAATATAATCTTATAAATACAGTACTCATCATAACTTGGGACGCCAAGCGCCCGCCGGGGGTCCATGGCTGCACCCAACTGTATCGACCTCGACGAAACTTGACCCAGGTGGCCCACCCTCAAGACGGCCGATAGCTTGTTGGGCATTCAGGCGCGGGAGGACAACGGATCCTGGGAGCACAAGCGTTGCCATGGGTGGTCAGTGGTTGGTTAGTGGTGGTTGAAAGGTGGTCTAGCCCATGGGTTAGTGGTTATTGATGGTTGAAGGGTGGTCAAGCCCATGGGTAAGAGTGGTTCATAATGGTTTTCGAATGATGGTGAGGCACCTCCTGAAAATAGATGTATGGTTGGACCAAATTTGCTAAATTGTATAAGTGTAATCTGTTGGTTAGTCCCAACTTTGCCACTCCAATTGACTGGACTTGAACAGTAAACATGGCCAATGTTGTTCATATGGCTGCAGGTGCTATGGTGTGCACATCACTATCATCAATGATGATGTTGCTGTCGCTGTTGCTCTTTTTTGCCTACCATCTACGCTTATTGTTGCTGATTATTCAATTTGATTGACCATGATTAGATAACCAACATGATCCCCTGTTGCAATCACCATTAACCATCAGCAACCAACACGAGTGCAAATCATATTCCCAAGTACTCTCAACCATCAACCTCACCAAACACAATGGTGATAATAAACATAATCAACCACAATTATACAATTCATATCAAACACTATCATCATCAACCAATATCAACGTGAACATATGTATGTATGAAAAATATATAACACCCATACATGATCCAGACTTGATCAAAATGTGGTCAACATTTGACTATCACATGGGCAACATCGGATGATTTGATCAATTTATGGACAACATAGGACCAACAAATGACCCACAAATGGCCAACACATGACCAACATGTGACCAAGATATGACCAACATATGATCAACACATGCTCAGCATATGCTCAACACACGACCATGAGCAACACATGAGCAACATCGGGTCAACATATGTTCGTTTCTCAAAATCGGGGCACCCCCAAATCACCCCATATAAAGCTTTTGTAGTGAATAAACGTGGATAAACCAACCATTTTTGGAGGTACCCCCCATGTTTTGAAACCACCAGTTAGGTCAGAACCATTGATTCACCATTGATCAGCCACTTACCCTTTGGTGAACTAACATGGCAATAGAAAATCCACTATAAATGGATGAGTTCCCAGGTTTTTCCTAGCAAAAAAAAGAATTTTCCATTGCCATGTTAGTTCACCCGAGGGTATTACATCTCAACCCCTGGCGAAGAACCACACGATTCACCACTGGGATCAACCTGGATCCGTCACCGTGATCTCTCCACCGCCGACGGACAGGCCATGCTGCGCTTGGTGCTGCTGAGCTCTGCACTGCTCCGGGGTGGGGATGAGGCGAGGGCCATCGAGGGCACCGGGGGGGCAGCAGGGCCGACCCGGCCTGTTGAAGCGACGTGGAGAGACATGGAGACCTGGTTCCGGCGAAGAAATGGATCCATTGATGATAGTAGAATGATAATAGTAAGGAGGTGAATAGAGATACCCATTGAGAATATACAGTTGGGTAATGATTTAAAAATCTATTGACTATAGTTGATGGTGACGATTCAACCCTTTGAACATTAATGAAAATGCCAACCATTGAGAATATTTTTTCATGGTGAACGATGGCTAATGATGAATATTGCTTGAATCGTTGATGGAAATCGTAAACAATCATGATCAATCATTCTTGTCAACAAAAGATGTTCGATGATGTTCGATAGCTGTGGGCCAAGTAGCTAGATTCTTTTTCGGTACTCCTTTTCCATGACTGACTCAGGCGTGTGTCCTGCATGGGCATTTGACCAATCGCGAAATGGGCGTAGCATTTGGAAAGAAAAAATGCAGGATCTTGATTTTGGTTCCAAGATTCGCGCATAGTTTCATACCAGTACAAGTACATGTTTGGCTGGTGGTTTCAAACATGTTTTATTTTCCCGAACGTACTTATCAAACCATTGGTTGGTTGACTTGCGCATATTTTTCATGACGGGGTGGTGAGCACCACCAAACAGATGTAGACGGGTCCGGGGTATCAGGGTATCAAGTTGGAACCCGGAAAAGACCTGGATGCAGCTTTCAGCTGCATCAAAGGTTGACCACCGACAAGTTCGTTGCAAGCACTGATGGAGATGTAGGTAGAGATGCGCTGTTTAGCGGTCTGAAGCAGTAGAAAAACTTCAGCAGGTTGCAACTTCATGTGTTTTTTTGTCTTAGCCGTTTCTTCTTTATGGTATTTGTGTGCTTCTTTGTCGCTTGGATGGTTTGGCCTTCTTTGCCAACCCCCCTACTATTAAACCTCTGGTTTAGTATCGGGGAGCAGAGATCAACCTCTAAAATCCTCTAAACAAGACATGTGAAGTTCTACCCTGCATTCAGTGCTGCTTTCAGCTAGGCTTCCTCAGCTCTGGCCATGGAGCCCATGGGCTTTCTCTTCCTGGCGTCCTGCATTCGTGACCTGGAAGATGCAGGGCAGTTCGGGGGATGTGCACTTCAACATCGCAAAAAAGGGATTGGCCTCAGCCATCTCCAAAATGGATATGTGCCCAAATAGTGGTACCTCTAAAGTCAATGGTTGCCTAGTAGAATGATCATTAGCTTTGATGGGTAATGACGGTTACCCTTAATTCTTGGCACATACCCAAATGACCCATGGGAGACAATCACTTTTGGGGATGCAACATGCACCTGCAGGACATGGAATGTTCAATGAAGTCCTGAGGCGAATGACGTGAACAACTCCAGGAGGGAAACAAAAACGTCGCGGTTGGGAAAATCATTGGAGTTAGGAATCGATTCCCATGATTTGGTTGCTCAAAATGGGGGAACACCAAAAATGGTTGGCTTATTGCTATCAATGATGATAGTGGATGATAAGTGGGAGGTCACCAAGCAGCTATCAACCTTATCTGCCTGAAGCTCCCATATAGTTACAGTAGCAATCATCGAATGCTTCACGCGCGTAGCTGAAGAGCACACATGTTTGATCTCAGCTTAGGCAGGAGGCATTGTATTTGAAGCTTCCAGGTGGGCTGCACTGATCCAGAGCTCAGGCTGTTGACGAGAAACATTGGGGGAATCAGAATCCTGGCCAACAATCTGGTTAATGGTCAATTAAAAAAAATCACGATGATTAACAATGGCAAATAAGTAGATAAATCGCAAATGATGAATAAGAGTCCATATTGACTATCAAAAATAGGGGATCTTGACCAAGAAGAGTAGGGTTTTGACCCATAGCCAAATTGTGCAAACAAGTAGATATGATGCATACATGTATGCACATTAATTGTACGTATGAATTGATGTATATTAATGTATTTTCTTTCATATTGATATGTCAATACCGCATAAATAGTTTTTATATGTATATGCAGATTTGTATTCAGAACATGCAGTATATCAAATATATCTATCTATCTATCTATCTATCTATCTATCTATCTATCTATCTATCTAGATATATATATATATATATATATATTTATATATATATATACATATCTATATATATCTATATATCTATCTATATATATATATATAAAAAGCATTTTCCTTAATTACATATTTCCATCCAAGAGAAGAGTTCCCCAGCGACTTTCTGAGGTGCTGCATTGCTGTTGGCGAGCCCTTGGGAGGTCTATCATTTGGCCGCTGAGCGCGCTGCAGGGGCGGGGCCCAGGGAACGACCCCATGGAACGTAGGGAACCCATGGGAACCCAAGAAACTGATTGGATGGTTGATTTATGATGGGTAATAGTGATTATTAATTATCATAGATCGGGATGAATAGGGATTATAATGGTTTATGATAGGGATTGAATAGGGGATAATCACCAACCATGATGATTGAGCAAACATTATATGGCTGTTTCTCAGGCCATAGGGAACCCCCAAGTTATGGTTGGTTTATTCCTTTACATGGTTGATAAAAAGGATATTTTGGGGGTCCCTATTGTTTGAGAAACACACACACATTTATACATGCGCGGCGCTTTACTTACGTTTGTTTGATGCAGCTATGCAATATGCACATGTTTCATTTGATTGTGAGTATATGTATATTATGAAGTTTTAGTCTTTGCGCACAGACATGTAAATGTGTACGAATGTATGCATAGAAATACATACATACACAAACACAAATACATACAAATACATGCATATGCAGTATTTCTGTAACTTAGCACCTTATTCAATCAGCACTACTGGAAGTACTTGCCCACGTGTCAAACACCTCTGAGAACTGACCCTGGATGAATGAAACATTCACACTGAACCATGAGCATGCACACTCACACGTAACATACCCATTCTATGGAATTCCGGTGACCTTTTTGGAACACTTCAAGAAATTCCAAAACTATGAGCCTTTCCATTTGAACAGTTTCCAAACCCATTGAGCATTGCTTCAAATATGTTCTACGTGTGGAAAATCGAAGGTGTTTCGAGAGCTACTGACCAGGTCCCCCATCAATCATGGTCCATTTTTTCAGGGTTCGGAAACTGCTAGAGGATAGGTGCTATAATTGTCAACGGGGGGTATGCCCAAATCATCGTTAGTCTTTTAATGCATAAAGCGGCAATCAGTACAGATAGACATGGTTTTCTTGTTATTGCCCTTGCACTTGTAGGTAGTTTGACAACTATGGTGCATTGAAATTTGATATTTGATAAGCTAGTTTCCCTGAAGGCTGTTGTCGCCCGCACCCCAGTTGATCCCTGTGTCCATGGTACAACCGTGCATTGGCGCCAAGGATGGTCCAGTGGGTGGTGCCTTGAACATGGCATGTGAGATCTGTGCGGTTCCCCTCACTGCATGGCTATGCAGGTCGGCAGGGTGGTTGGAAGGTGGTTGGAAGCAGGTCAGGTGCATGGCTATGACAGGTGCTTGGAAGGAAGACGGATCCAAAGATAGTCCAGCCGCCAGCCTGTCAATGAATTGGGGGCCTCAACTGTTCGTTGCGAAACAGCTGTCACGCGGGCGTGCAGCCTGTTCGGATTTCCATTGTGCTGTTGAATATCCGAAGCTGATAGTATCAAATGAACGTTGACTATCGCATCAGCTAAATCTCGACGCGCGTTCGGTATGCAAATGAAAGTCCACATTCTCCACCCTAGTGTTTTCTCAAAGAAACTAGGTTTCGGTGCCAATAAACGTGGTCGCACTCATAGGATGTCATGGGTGTGCGTGAGATGCATGTGAGAATCAGAAGTAAGTTTGCTGTCTTGAAGTCTTCACAGTTGTATTGGATACATCCGCTGCTGTTGGCGTCTCAATGTTGCGATTGGTATCTTTATCATTGCTTCTCGTCTCATGGTATGTTCAGGGGCTGTAATGTAAATTATTGTCCTGCGAAGGTTGCAAACGCATAGTGTCTGAAAGTGTTCAATGTTGCAGCTCAAAGTTGCTAGCCCGACTCGGAGAAAGTCTGGTGGGTTTTTCACAATGCTTTGCTGAACTCGGCTCATTCAACTGATATTTGAACGTACTGATCAAGCATCATTTACAATTAATGAAGTGAACATACTGTAACTGAACGCATTTGAACCATGATGATATTAAAGTTGGCAGCTATCATATCATGAACAACCGTTGCTTATGTTAATTATTGGACATCATTGGACATAGTGGTCAACCAGATATATGGTGGTTTCTCCATTCGGGGTATGCCCAAATCATGCTATATTAGTCATTTATAGAAATTGACCACTGACCAACCATTTTTTGGGGTACCCTATTTCGAGAAACACCCATACTCTCTCGTAAACAAACCTGGCAATTGAAAATCTACCATGTGTTGGTGTTTTCCCAGGGTTTCCATATAAAATATTGTCAAAATCCATGGCCAGGTTAGTTTACCGGAGGGTATATATTGAACATCTCGAAAACTGCTGCGCAGTCCTCCCTGGTCTCGTCGCTGGTCAGGCCTTTGTGGCGCAACTTCTACAGCCTCGGTCGTGTGTTGGCAGCGCCTGGGCGGGTACTGCACGAATCGCTGCACAAGTGATAGAATCTTTGATGATTGATTTTTGCGTCAGAAATTTATGGAATCTGTGATGCTTAAGATTTTTTGAGATTTAAGGACCAAGTTAATAGCGACACATAACATTTTTGGTGGTTAACTATGGCATGGATGAGATATGGACCTGCTATAGCCATATCATTATCCATGCCATAGTTGTTTAAAACAATATTTGATTAGTATATAGTAACAAAGTTAACAGTGACACACAATTTTGAATGGCAACAATCATAGCAAAATGAATGCAAACTGGTTAATGGTATGGCTAAACAAGCAATGGATGATCGAACCGAACCACAAAGGAGGATTTAAGCCATGATTGAATGCAGATTTATGGAATTGTTTGTGCTTCCGAGGGCATCCTACGCTATGTTTGGATTATGGATTGATATTAGATCATTTAGATCATCCCAAGATCCAAGAATTCATTGTTATTTCAGGACCAAGTATATGTGCAGAATCGGTGTCCTTGGAAGATTCTTCGTCCTTGAGCTACTCTCGTTAGTGTCACTGAGTTCGCCCGGCCCACGGAGTCCCATGGCGTTTCCCTACCGGTGAACTCCCCAAGGGGTTCCCAGCAGTGTTGACATCATGGTTTGTTACCATTTGTTACCTATGTTTATCGGCAAAATCCTCAGATTTACGAAGTCGATGGCAACTGTGTGTGTGCGCCTTCTTGAGGGCAAAGCTACAACGATTTGCATATTGCACCCGTTTTTTGACGACAAAATGATCATAATTGACGCACCCTATGCTTCCAGTTACCATTATAGTAGGTAACCAGCTGGTTTCTACCATTGTTGGTGGGGGTTGGTTACCTACCATAGTGGTAACTGGGAGCATAGGGACATATCGCAAGCCGGAAGGATGTGATTTCCTTTTGTGGAAGACAGGATGTTTCGAGAAAACTCCAATGGTAGTAGGATTTTGTCTCGCCCTGAGGTGATGGTGATGTGTGGCGTTTTTGCCTCTCAACAACACTTGGCAACCGGACTGCAGATGTGTGGGTCACAGGTCATCGGATGTCACCCACAGGTCATCTCCCAACTCTTGGCAGCCCTCAAGGAGTTGGATCAGTTTTCAGGTGCTACCCTTCCAGTTACCATGAAATAGGAGGTAACCAACCCCAAGCTTTGATGGTAGAAACCAGAACTGGCTACCTATAGTAGGGTAGGTAACTGAAAGGGCAGGGGTATAGGTTCACCTATGCTGACACTCCCATCACCACAGCTCATCAGCTTGCTGAAGTACACCTGTAGCTGTAGCCTTCACACAGAGACAGGGGCCACCGGGCCACCTTCAGCCGGTAGATCTTGGGGCCCATGGGCTGCAACATCCATTTCTGGGATTCAGATGGTGGTTTCTCAAAATGGATTGTTTAATACTTGTAGTGATCAAACAAAGACTATTTTGGGGGGTCCCTATATTGAGAAACACCCAGATCAGTTTTTCTTGGCATTCTGGCCTAAGTTTTTGTCGGTGGTTCGTGCAGACATTCAACAAAGTCATGCTTGGCTTGAACAAATGGCTACAAAACCTTTAGAATACTGTGAAATCTGCACTTGAAAGGTTGTGCTATTTATTTGGAGCATGCCTTAGGCGTGATTGTTTGTACCCATATTGAACCTGACTCATGGAATTCACATCACCAACTGTTCATGATCCAATCGACCTTGTTTGTTTCAGCGGTGGCCCCTCTCTCACTGTCATGGTAAATTTCAGGCTATCACTGGCTAAAGCGCTACTTGAAGGTGGTACTTCCCAAAAAAGATGGCACATCATTGGCCCTTATCATTGGCTAAAGTGCTTCTAAAAAATCTCGAAGTGGCAACACCACTATGGTTACACCACCCGCAGCGCGCAGCGATCCACGGGCCAGGCATTGGCTGATCACGGAATGGAGTATTTGGACGTGCTGTTCTCTTGGAGCTTCATGGCTCAACAACATCACAGATGGTTCCGGCAGTTGACCAAGCAGTTCATTATAGAAGTGTACAGTGGTTTCCGAAAATTGGGAACCATATTGATACAAGAACAATACCCAAGCTTGTTAACCGTTGGTTCTGTGTACAGAACCCACAGATTGGATGTTTTATTACACTCGACTACTACACATGATGATAGAATATTGGATGATTTGGGGGTACCCCCCATTTTAAGAAACCATATGTACGTGCATGAAGGCTGTCCCTTCAGTAGATGACTTAAAATGTTTGAAACTAAAATGTTTACTCTTTTTTTGATTTTTGGAAGCATAAACCTCTCGATTCTTAATTACGGTAAACTGATGTGTTGACACAGCCATAATAAGACGTTGATATTTGATCCTAGTCCTAGTTGGAGAATGATACAGCATGGCGGAGAGGACTGTATCTACAGACAAAATGCTGCACAGCGCCTCGGATCATTGAGATTTGCTGGCGCTAGAATTCTGTTGACTGGTACAGTACTGGTACAGTGTTTTGTCTACCAACAGTGTTAAGGCCTTATCAAACGTCAAACGTTATCGTCCATCATCTCGTTTGATCAATCACGAGCAACACCTACCAACCGTGATCAACCATTGCCCAGCATGATCAACCATCAGCCATCATTAACCATAGATTACATCAACCATGAACCATCAGCCATCATCAACCATTAGCTATTATTAACCAGGTCGTTGGTGTTCCCATGGCTTACATCAACCGTGATCAACCAGGATGATCACCCAGGTCAGTTCATGGATGCTGCCGTGGCCGTGACCTTCTTCTATCGCACCTGCAGCCTGTGGACCAAAGCTCGTGGAGAGTTCATGGTGCGCATCGGAGCCGCCCCCACAAATGGCCACTAAGCAAATGGTGACTATAGGGATTAATAGGAAGTAAAATAGTATAAAATAGTTAAGAATAGGGATTTATGGGGATAAAGAGGGAGTACAACGGTTCAGAATAATTAGGGATTCATAGGGGAAATCACCAACAACAATGAATTAACAACTAGTAGATGCTGCTTTCTTAAAATAGGGAACCCCTAAAATGGTTGGTTTGTCAATGAACAATGGTTCATATGTTCAGATTTGGGTGCACCCCTATTTTGAGAAACCAACATTTACGGGTTGTAACTTCATTGATGATTAATGATTGATAGGAGGGTTTAATGACCAATAAGGACTAAGAATAATCATGGTGTATTCCATATGGGTTTTTGTACTGGTAGGCAAATACGCCATATACATAGCCATAAAGCCATAAAGGGCTATGATTCTGATTGATTTCAAGCATGTTTATGCTTATAAATCATCGATTTCAACCACATTCCCTTGTCCCTTTGAGAAACCACCGTAGAATGATAGGTGTTTATGGCTATGGTTGATCCACATCTCCCCGAGTTTCGCTGTCATCCTCACAGATGGAGTTTGCATGCTGGAGCAGTGCCTCAACGCTTGGGCGTTTGATCATTGGTTTTGTCAACCCTGGTTGCTTCGTTGAGGCGGTTGTAGCTAGCATACGGGTCTTTGTCAAAATGGGGAACCCAAAACATGGCTGGTGTTTTTTTGCCTATAAATGACGAATATTGGATGATTTGGGGGGTCCCCTATTTTGAGAAACCACCATCAAGGGGTTGACTACAATCATCCATGGGAATACCATGCTTTGCTTTTTAGGCAATCACTGTAGAAAGGTGTTCAATCAAATATTTTTTCTGCCGCTGTGCGGTATCCATGAATGATGCAACGGCTTACGTGCAGCATATTCCCAAGCAGCTCTTTATTTTCTTTGCGGATTTCACTTTGTGTGGGGTTTGTTCCCAAAAGTATGCCACTGTATTCCATGCCTTGCTGAGATGTATGCAGGTCGCTTGATTTTGTCGAGTGTTCACGACGCTGGGCAGACCCAGCATCCACATGGCAGGTCTACAGCGTGATGGCCTTGTTGTTCCAACAGCACAGGGGCCCAGCAATGCGCAGAGGAGATGAGGAGTCAAAGTGGCTGATAGAAGGAACAGCTTTCACATGTGTTTTGTTTTGTGTATCATAGATAGATAAGATACCTAATTACATACATCGGATGCACACGTTCGATACATACACACACAATACATTACATCTCCATTGATACATGCCATACCATTCATGAATACACACTACTTGCATGGAGGATGATATAGGTAAGTTTTGAACATCATGCCTTTTGGTGATCATCACAAGGAGATTCCTAGTTTGGTAGCTGTGCTGAAATCTGAGGACATCTTTGACAAACAAAGGGATGGATGCACTCCTGAGGGTCATAGAAACTGCTGCTGTACCGACACACTGCGACAAAATGATGGTCCCATTATGTATATTCTATGACTTGTAGGGTTGAAATTCAGCATCCTTTGTCACGTATACTCAAGAACTGCCAGTCGGTCAGGACAGTTTGTCATTTGAGTTTTTTCAAAATAGGGGACACCAAAAATGGTTGGTCTATTACTACAGGTGACTATAAATGCGTGATTTGGGGGGGTCCCCTATTTGTGAAACATCCAGATGCATGGTCATACATGTTTGCGTAGCCACGGACTCTTCGGTGGCATCCAGAATGATCAACAACCAGCAGAAGTGCGTGTCAAAGCCTCCTCTATCATCTTCGGCTCTTGGTCTCCGATCCCTATATCAAGGAAGTTGCAGGCAATTGGTTTTGAGGCTGGAGAAATCATAAGTCGTCAATTGCCAGCATTACCACATGCCTTGGTCAACCATGTCAATGACAACTGTTGACGGATAAGCGTCGTCAGCCTGCATTGACAACCATGGACCAACATTGGCAGTCATTATGCAACATCATGCATGCATAAACATCATGAACCATCGCTACACCATCACCCTGATGAATCAATACATATCAATACATTCCCTGGGATGCAGGGCCCCTGGGCCCTGCTCTTCCTTCTCAAGGATTTCGCTGTGTGTCTTGACCCCTAAGTCTTTCCGCTGTACCATCAACCTTCAGCAGCTGAGGTTGTTGAGTGCTGTCTTCATGTTCAGCTCTTGGGGGCAAGCACCCTTCCATGAGGCAGCTGGGTCCACGTTTAGCCAACGATCACAGGAAATTCACCGTTGGTTTGTAGCAATGGCTTGTTGACGGCTGGGTGACGCCAGGACAACGTACTACAGTAGGAGGCAACGAGGTAGCTTTTCCTGGCTCACCCAATTGCAAAAAAGATCGGACCAAACATGTCACACGTTTGACAAGCAAAGGAGTCAATTGCAGTGGGATGATGGATAGCTGCAATACTGTGACTGATTTGCCATAGCACAATGCCTGCACTTCGAATGAATCAATGGAAATTGCAATTAATTATGATATATTTGACGACTCTGATGGTGAACATAATCCAGAAGCTTCAATGCAAATGATTGCTGGTTCAACGTTGGCAGCTGTCGAAGGTATAGCCAGCATGCTATGGATGGGTGATGATACCTTCAAATCCATCACCAAGTCCCCAGTCCAGAAGATGCTTTTTGCGATGTTTGTCGTCATGTGCCAAGCCATGATGGCACCAGCAAAACCAATGATTGCTTATTGGCTTACTATGGGTTACCCGGCAACCATGGTGGGTTATTGGTTGCCACGGGCAAAATGATCACAGTGCATGAGCCAATGAAACCCTATGGTTCTTGGTTGCCCTATGGATTTTGGTGGGTTATTGGTTGCCTATGCTTGGTTATTGGGTTACCCTATGGTATGAAACCTCTCTGGTGCAGCCACACCGAGCGGCCCCCACTTCTCTAACCGGTCCTGACTCTCGGCGCCATGACTCGCCAGGTGCCGGGGATCGTTGGCAAAGGCCATCCTCTGGCCATGATGCAAGTGGCCTCGTTGATGGAGGCCGGGCCCGGTGGGGGGTGCCGGTGTTTCCCCCAGGTGGGGGCCCGCCAGGTGGTAAACTAGCCTGGAAGCCAAAAACCACCAGCTTTTGGACAAGTTTTAGTAGGTAAACCAGCTGTTAATGATGGATTTTCCACTTCCAGGTTAGTTTACCAGAGGGAATTAATGGATATTAATGGCATGATGGTAATGGTTGACCATCTACTGGTGGTTAGCTGCCATTCACCAGTATGATTCATTGAGCGATTTAACGATTACTTGAATTCTTGGCACGACTCTACTGTATCAAGGTACTGGGTGATGGTTAGTGGCAGTTGTTCAACGGTGAGTAGTGCTTGATGTCGGGTTTTTTTGAATATGAAGGCTAATTGAGTGGACAATGATTCGTTCTTGTTGGTTTGTAGTCGGGGTTTCGGCAACCAGATGAGTATCTCCGAGGCCATACTTGATACGTGTGCGGGAAGCCTTCATCAAGTTTGCTGTTCACTCGGGTGTTTCAAGTGACGAGTTTGCTACTGCCATGGGATGTACGTTCGCACGAAGTAAGCGGGGAATCCCACTTGAGCTTGATGTAGAGTTAGGGACTTTGTGTTTCTTACCCATACAAGCAGAAATACAGACAGTTTTCCAACCACCCTTCCATCACTTCACTCTTAATTGTTGCCAACTACAGCTGAAAGTAGGATGAGAAGATCATATGGTAATTATGGGGAGTACTTACTGAAAGTAGTCCCTTTAATGATCAGCCCCAGCAACCCAAAAATGAATGGGTTTCCCAACTTCCAGCAGGCTGTAATAAGCGACCTCCGGCGACAAATTGGATATATGCATGCTGCAGTACCTTATGCTTCCAGTTACAATCTCAGATCCCAGTCGGTAACCAACCCCACTCACAACAATGGTAAAAACTAGCCAGTCACCTACTGTAGTGGTAAGTGGAAACAAAGGGGTACATTCCAGAGTATACATTTTATCTTTATATATATATATATATATATTCCTTTGCATAACCTATATCCATAGGATGATGCCTGTGGCGAGAAGCACAACATCCTTGCCATCTTCAGCATATGGCCCAGGCCGCATTACTGGTAAGCCACTACTCCCCTAGGATGGACCTTCCATTCCCTCTATGTCTAGATTCCCCTGTAATGCAAGGATGCTTGGTGGGAAACATTGTGGTTCGGATGGCTCGTTGCTGGCTTGTTTGCATTACCAAGTGGTTGTTTAACATCGACCAGGTGGTTGAACCAATCCGGAAGCAGGGACATCCCTCAGCTATTTGTTGATCCACCAAGCGTCCTGTGTTTGGCTGCAAGAGAGATTTCGCTCGTAGATTTCCTAGTCCTAATCCATTCTTATACAGAGAGTGCCTACGTGCATCCGCATGTTTGCTGAGTAATGACAAATCGGCAGCGGCATTATCCCAAATTTGGGGTCATTGACACATTGCATTTCAATGCATTGCAGCAATGCAAAGTATTGATTGGTACATGCAGAAGATTCCTCACTCAGATTTCTTTAAGTCCTGTCATGTTCTCCAAATTGCCAAGAACTTGTGGTTCCGCACCAAGTTTCAAATTGAATCAAGTGGTCCCAACATATACCAAGTTACAAGCTGATACATTCTTTTTCAACCGTTCCCTACGCAAGTGGCTGTCAGGTGGCATGCTACTTGTTGTCTTCCGTCGTCTTCGTCATCTCCACAACCTTCCAGAAGGTCTTGGCCGGGGGATGTGTCATGGACAGCTGCAGCTATCAGGGAAGGACGCCCCCCTGGTGATTCGACTCAGCGGTTACCCTTGGCAAAGATTGACCATAAAATGCAGGGTTTAACCATCCATAACCATCCCTAAGCATCCCAAATTTGATTATACCTCAAAAAAAGAAGGTTCATTCTGGACGCCAATGCTAGTTCATGATGACCAGTGGTCGCCCGTGATGACTGATGTTATGCTTGATGGGTAGTGATTGATGGTCGAGAGGTGGAGTATCACCTCCGAGCATCAGGGTTGTGGAGAGACCTGCACCTAGTCAACACTGGCTTGCTTCAAGCCAGCCCTGTATGGACTTGGTCAAAACCAGTTGTTGTTTTCCGATTTCACAATGGATGGATGCCCACAAACCACGAAGAATGCTCAAAGCATACACATAACGTCAATTATATAATGTCACATGATCATGTTTGTCAGACTCAACCAAGTACACTTTTGTGTATGCGCAATTTGTGTGTACGGATATCCCCTGAGTTGCGCAGCTACACATGTCCCAGCTGCAGTCCAAGTGGTCTCGAAGTTGCCACCCTCCCATGAGATGCTGGACATTGACAGAGAAGGGGGAAGTTCTCCGACATGAGGAACGCATAGAAAAAGACTCCTAGACTAAATGGACCATTGTTCAAGGGATTGAAGGAAGTTTGTATTTCGCATTGATTCCGTAATGTATACGAGTTTTTGTAAGTATTCACGTTGAGTTGGCCCATGTCTGCCGGGGCACGGAGTCGCTCCCCTCCTGACCAGGAGCATTTGGTCTATGCCCCTTTGTTTGCAGAGCTCTAAGAAGCCACTGCAACCACAGCCGGAGCTGAAGAGAAAAGTCGCCGTGCGTTGCCACATCGCCAGATGAGAATTCACGAACTGTTGGTTAGCAGGTTGGTTGATACGGCTGGTGAGAGAGACCCAAAACATGATCTGGCGGGCGGTTTTACACATTTTTTACTTTCCCTTGTGATCATTTACAAATGGTTGGTGGACTTATATTTTTCACAGGGGTGGTTCAACCACCAACCAGTGATGGATTGAAGGATTCTGAAGGATTCCAGGGATGAAGATGAAGGTTGGGCTTTGACAGCCGCTGAGCAAAGCCTTGGATAGCCTTGGTATGTTCAGTGGCGGGTACCTCTGCGAGTTAACCAAGAACCGTGAACTCCGTAAACCCGCGATGTTGGCCCTGTCTTTGATGTAGGACCTGTATGACCTGTGATTCAGTCTCTGTTAGGTGCCGCAGGTATCTCATCCAGAGACTTGAGTGCGCAGGTGGTTTTTAGCTTCAGTCATGTGAAAATTCAGTCAGGTGGTTTTTAGGTTCAGTCATGTGCTATTCATGTCCCAGATGTTCTTTCTTTGAAGGTACTTTCTCGGTCCAACATAGCACAGATGTTCCCTTCTCTGTCAACACAAGTCATGTTTGTAATCATTTCTATGCCAAGAAGGAATGATGGCTAATCGTCGATTGCAGGTGCAGGTAGGTACCCTTTGTGAAAAACTATCTGTATAATATATATATATATATCTATGTATATATATATATATATAGTTGTACCAGAAACACTTCTGGAGATGGCGATATCATCCCCACCACCGGTCATATGATTTGTTGCTGCCCCCCGGTCTCGAGCCGTACCGCCATGAAATCGACGTAGATTGTTTGCCTCGAGCCACAGTAGATATCTTATAGCAATTTACGTTGCACAACCGGTTGCTGAGGACTGCTACTGCCATTCTGGCAATAGCTTTTGGCCCATGAGCAAGATCCAATCCATAGCCAGCGATGACCAATCAATTACTGTACCCTTTCGGTTTCTCATGGTTGGCCCATGGTTGGCCCATGAGTTCCCATGTTTTTTTCTCGGAATCTGCAGCTGTGGTCGTTACACAGAGGTCATAGCACTGACAACATGGAGAACTCAAATCTCAAAAAAATGTTGCCTTGTGCTGCCCTGTGGTAAACCTGGAAACTCAGATTGTTTTGGTTTATTTAGAGGCAAACCATGGTAAATCACGTGCCATAAATGCTGGATTCTCGACTTCCAGGTACTTGGAGAAGGGCAAGTGAGACATGTCAAGGCCTGGTCAGTGGACATCCAACTGACACTGCGGCGAGTGATCTATCGTTGAGGACCGAGGATCAATCATTGGCCGTCTCGTGGTGGTTTCCAAAGATGTTTCTTGTGCTTCAATAAAGACACCAATATGGTGGTTTCTCAAGTCAAAGGTGAACCCCAAAGAGCTGGTTGGTTTATTATATAAAAGGTGTTCACAGAATTTGATGACAGCTGGGGGGTACCCCTATGACTCGAGAAACTACCAAGTATGCCCTGCTTTGCGCAGGTTGACCGCTCGGCCCATGATTCCAGTCGTCATTTTTCACTCAGGCAAGTCCTTGTTGCGAACCAAGGGCAAACCGAGAGCTGGTGATTGGCAGTGGTCTTTGGTTCGTTGCTTCCCAACATCTGATTCTTAGTGCTTTGCAAATACTTTACCCACTCTTAATGTCGTCCCTCGCTTTTCTACGTGCTGCTGATCTCTAAGCTAACAACACGACAAGTTGTTGTACCATTGCTTAATAGTAGACAGAATTGTAGCTAGTCTACAGCCCACCTTGCATTGTGTTAGCAATAGATAGCAAGGTAGCAATAGCGCAATTGATCACACTTAGATCATTGTTGTTTCTGTCCCTCACATATCAAGCATAGGCCCAATGTAAAAGGCTACTCATTCAGTTTATTGACCATCAATAAACCTGCAATAAAGCCATCAAGGATCATCAAGGATCATTCACCAATTTAGGGGTACTGCAAATTTATGGAACACGCCTGAACACACATTTTTTGTACGGCTTTGATTTGTACCCTGTGTGAGCATTAGCAAACATGCAATCAGTTAGTTGTAACAGTACTTATTCTGTTCTGAGTTGTGGATGTACTAGCACGAGGCTATCTTCACCGACACCAGCAAAGGATATTGCAATAAGAGCTATGCTATTGGAATCCAATCAACCTGTCATCAAACTCTGGATTTTCCGACAATTGATGCTGCCTTTATCGTAAGTTGTTCTTGGTCGAGTACATGATGCTCAGATTAGATTGTCACCCTACAGC
>VSDK01020493.1:36535-49280 GCA_009767595.1 Symbiodinium kawagutii
GCCTGCCTGCGCCGCTGGGGCAGCCTGTGCCTTCGTCGCACCTTCCACGGGACGTCAGCAGAGCACTGCACTGCGAGGTGCGATGGCGCTCGGGTGCCTGCTGCCCAACCGCGCGATTTCCACCAGCGATTTGGTTGTCTTGTGGCCATGGGTCAATATTAACCATCAATAATGGGTGATGATAACCAACAATAATCAGGAAAACAATGGTTAATGATAGGGGAACCAGGGGTACGGGGTTTTGACCCACGGCCATGTTCTGTTGACGGCATTTGCATACTTTTTCGGATACGATAATTATACAACTATAATGTCAAGTATGTATACATACGGACTTGCACGTCCTGTTAGAAGGTGGTATGCCTTTTTATATTGACACTCGGTAGACGCTGAACATGTAAGCAAATTGATTGTGGCCTAAGTGATAAAGTGCTGATACATAGCTCCGGTTTGATGCTCTTGGCATGATGTGGTTGCTAGCTACGTCAGAAGACTTTAAGATAGTTGAACACTCGTTTGATAGAGTTCGTCCGCAACAACCTGTGGCTGGAAATATCATCCATTAACCAAAGAAGGGAACCGCCGCTGATTTGGTTGCTTCCCGATCCTGCAAAAGGGTTGTCCTGTTGAAAGTGACAATAATTTTCTCTGCGTGGTGGTTTCAGTCATGATTTGCTTTACCTAGCATTACTAAAAGGTTGGTTCGTCGACCAATATCTTTCATACGGGTTGAAACCACCAACCAGTTGTGGTTCCCCATTTGCGCCATATCCAAACTATCATGACTGCGCCTACCTGCTGTTGCTGCCAAAAAAAGATAGGGTTCTCGGAAAGGTGCTTAACCGAACAACTGCACGAACACCAAGGCTAATCTCCCAGAAATGATCATCCTTAGTACGTAGGGATAAAACAACCATTCTTGTAGCACTATGTATGGATATGGGGAGTTCTCACACTTAGGACCCCAAACAAGGATGGCTATTGCTATACATGGTGAATATTGGATGATTTGTGGGATCCTCTATTTAGAGAAACACCCATATATATATTTTTATATATATATATAGCCTTCATTCTCTCTGCAATTTTTTCGACATGCATGAAAGCTTTAAACCATTGGTCTCACATCATGCAGAGATTTCCGAACCCTCACAGAACCTCAAAACCGGTCTCCAAGAGACCAATTGCCCGCTCCAAGATGACCCAAAACCCATGTTTTTTTGCCTGGTGATACAGTGCCACAGCGCCATTTCTTCATCCAAACTACGTGGTTTGCAACCTGGAAACTGGCACCTATTGATCTCCCAAGTAGACATTTGCTACTTGGATGTTCGCACCCACCTAGTAACTGGTTTCTATATGGGTATAGAAGCCACCATGTTATAAGATGTATTCCCATGGTTGTCCCATTTGTAACCCCAGATAAGGGATGCTGAAGGATACGTTGCTTGCCGGGATTCGACGCACAACGTCGCACAAGTAAAATTCAGATAAATTCAGCAACAGTTACTCCCTCTATATAGACATGAGTGAATGCAAACTCTGATCCAAAAGAAGTGGTAGGTTAACATCCCGACAAGGACAAATCAGTTCCGTTGCGAGATGTTCACATGGGTAGTGGGTAGTAGGGTTTTGGCCCACAGCCATGCAAAGTATGATGTTGATCCTTGTTGTGGATTGTGTTGCTTGGTATCACGGAAGCCTATATCCTTCACGTGGAGCTTGCTCTGACAGATCCTGAAGAAAGGGAACACGACCTGCGTGTGGAAAGGTAGTTCTTTCCCCCTTTTGACAGAACTCCTATGGCCCTCTCCGCATCCTATGTAGAGATAGCCTCCTCAACCAGAAGGAGGTTCTGCGGACGAGTTGAAGATTGGCAAATAGTAATCAGCATTCGCCACTGTTTACCATATTTGGCTATTCATCTTTAACCCCAATGAATCAATCATGTCATTATCAAGCACAACCAACCACACCCAACCAGCAAACCAACTACACCCAGCTACAACCGACTGTTAACCACCCAGCAACCCACCAGCAAGAGGGAGCCATTACGTGGCAGGTACCGCAGCCTCAGCACCCCTGCGAAACCACAGCGGTACCGCCCTGGGTGTGACTGGAGTGGCCGCCCTGGCAGCACTGGCAGCACGCGGAGCTCCCACCTCGCGTCGCACCGGAGTGACCTGGCTACGGAAACCGCACCGTTGCACCGTGAAATCAACGTGACTGCATGGTGAAAAAAGCGTGAAATCACTGTGAATATGGTTTCTCAAGTCATAGGGGACCCCTAAAACCTTTGGTTTATTACAGTACTACAGAAATGGTTAATAAAGAATGATTGAGGGGTACCCCGTATTTTGAGAAACGCACAAATGGTATCATGTGGTTTGGTGTTTGCTTCATCATGGTGTTTTGCTCGGTATTTTTTGCGGGTTTGGGTGTCATGGTGAAGTTTGACATTTAAATTTGCAGGGTTCTTCATCGCGAGAGATTCTATAATTTTGTGCATACATATATAGATATAGTCATATAGTTAGTTAACCAATCTCTGAGTTCTGTAATTGCAGTGAAACTGATTGCAACCATAAATGAGTAAATCAATAGATAGTGAATAAATATGGATATAAGAACAGATTTCCATCCCACCACCAATGATGAACATCTTTCACCAATACCGTAGTAGTTGAAGCCAGTCAGATTGGTCGTGCCCCTTGGGAGGCAAAAGTTTTCAATTTTGGAGACCGCCATGGCTTCATCCACTTTTAATTGTTAATTACTTTAGTTGGTGACTTTATCGATAAATGATGTATCCCTGCAGTTGGTTAGCTTCCCAATTAATGAGCTGAACTTGGATCGTTAGGAAGTACAGTATCAAATGATGTATTGGTCTGTTGGTTTCCCAATTGATGTCACTTGAATTGTTAGTATGTATCATTTAAGTATGGGAACCATAGTTCGCCATAGAGGTATGAAACCCATGGGTTTCCTTACTTGGATTGATCACCATTCTTTGAACCCGAGTAAGTAGACAAACTCATCGGTTGAATTGCCAGGCAATGCCACCATGCGTGCTGCGTGCTGCGTCTTGCACTTCAGGTTGTGAGCGTCGCTGCCTATGATGCATCCAAGGCGGAGAAAGGGTGGGGATCGGATTGGCCCCAGATACTCAAATGGTGACTTCTTAAGATTGGAAACCTCTAAAAATGGCTAGTTTATAAGGGATTAGAATGGTTAACAATAGGGTATAACCAACCTCACTAGTATAGGAATAGTTTCTCAAAATAGGGAGCTGCCCAAAAAATGCTTGGTGAAACAACTACAACTGGTTGATAAACTCGATGATTTGGGGGTCCCCTATGACTTGAGAAACACCAAAAGCCTGGCCCCAGAGAATCATCGACTCTGCGACGCAGCTGATGATAGCTGAACAGTTGCAGTGCTGGTTCAACTGGATAGCTGGTTCAAGTGTAAACAAAGCTGATTCAAATAGCTGGTTCAAATCATCCTTCAATAGGTTCAACAGTTCGACCATCAAAATACTGGATGTTCCATGCGTTGCCACGTTCAAATCGTCGTTAGTGACCCCTAATTATTGACGATTCGAGGGCCGAAACGTGAATGCGGAAGCCCTTCACTCCGCTGTTTTTGCAACCTTCCCGGCCCCCTGAAAGCTATACATTTCTCGTCATTTCTCACTATAGACCTTGGTCTCCGGGGTGTTGATGTTATGTTAAGGGATGCTTAGGGATTGTTTCAAGGACGTCAGTCTTCCAAAATGTCCAGATGGTGTAAACAGTATGCTGCAACCCAAAGATTTTCAGCCAATCCTGAACAGAAGACCGTGGGAGCGATTCAGATACCTCCGAAGATTGGAACTTGCAACTTTTGAACCAGTGACAATCACCCACTATCAACCATGATTAACCATGATTCACCATTTTTTGCGGTAGAACCTAGAACCGAATGCCCCGCAGTACAGGACTCAGACATTATCTCAGGTGACCACCTGTTGGGTGTTCCAGGGGGGGCAGTGGCGCCAGTTCCCTTGGCCAGCAAGCTATCCCAACTGGAAGGTTGGACTTACAAATTACCCTGGTCAAGTTCATGGTTCATGGGTGGTTGATGCTTGGTGAATGGTTGGCCGATGATTTGTCAATGACGGTTCATGACATCCTGATTCCATCCTCAGATCTTGACATGCGTGCATACGCGAATATCTCCATACAAGCACGTGCATACTTGAATAGATGCATAAGTGCGTACATGTCCACTTGCATACATATATCATACGCATGCATGTGACAAATACATGTGTGGGTTTGTACACGCCCATTTGCAAGTTTGCATCCATCAATGATCATATTCAGACTACATTACATTACATAGACAGATATTCATATAGCCACAGCATACATGCAGACGTTGATCACATTACATTAAGGTACATGCATTGATTGATTACACTACATTGCATTACGCTATATTGTGCGACATGTCATCTATTAGATTTCATGACACGCATACATACTATACTTGCTCTACATACACTACATGACATCCGTATATGTAAATGAGGTACATCAAGTCAATTGCATACAGTCAGTACGCTAAGTACGTCCCGTACGTTACTTACATTACATGAAGTACATAAATTACGTGGCATTGCGAGCATTAGATGCACTACTATGCACTCCCATGCGCTTCCATGCACTACACACCTTGCTGCGTATTATTTTGTTTCTTGTTTGATGAAATCTTCAGCCATCACTCTTGGGATGCGCAGGAAATTGGTGCCTGCGATCCATTGCTGTTTTGGGATCCTATCGGACTCTGGGTTCTGATGACTTCGGTCAAGCAGTGCGGTGGATTCTCCGGGAGTGATGAACTTACCATGTTGATAGATGTTGATAGTGGTTTATCCATAAATGGTTTACCTCAACCATCCAAGTTGATAGCCATTGTTATTAGGGAGACCACCAGTTTTGGGAGTACACCATTCCTAGAATCTAGAGTATTGCGGGGTGTACTAGTATGACTCCAAAAGTTTTAAAGAGAGTCGGCTTTAATAAACCATAGCTAAGAGATACACATTGCCACAAAAAGCGGCGGTATTGCCTCAATAGGCAAGGAAAAACTAGATGTTGCTTGACTGGTTTTAGATCGGACTTCAACAAATCAAAATATTTTGGGGTCTACAATTAGATCATACAATTTCTTGGTCAACCAATCTGTACTTTGAGATTGGCAAGGGCAATATGCTAGAGTTGGTGTGTGCACAGCCCATTGGGGTTTCCATGGCCTGGAAACGGGCAGCAATGTTGTGTTCAGCACAAAATGGATGGCTTCCTCCCGCAGTTCTGTGAAACATGAGCAAATCTCCGAGTCATTGTTGAAGTCAAGTCATGTGGTCATATCACATCAAAGAGAATCTGTTCAAATGAGCCCATTTTGACCTGTGCCGCTAACAGTAATTAGTCATTCTGAAGCGTTGTACAGCAGCTACTAGTCATTATCGAACATTAGTAGGCATGATCAACCAGATTATCATCAATTTTTAATGTCTACATGATTTATGTAAATTGATACTGTCATTATTAACAGCCATCATGTCAAACATTGCCCAATGACCATGCTAATTGCGATTTTCGTGGCTGAGGATACTGCGGTGGTGACTGCACCAAAGAGGATTTTGATCGACGACGTGCGGTGGAGCTGAAGCATGGGAGGATCTGCATGTTTGTGGCTTGGCTAATGGCTCATTTGGTGGGTTTTTAATAGCTGAGAGTGCCCTCAAAAGTGGTTGCTTTATTGCTACAGACGGATATGAAAGGATGACTTAGGGGTACCCCTATTTTGAGAAACCATCATTTGAGGGTTTTCTTACATTGGGGGTCTTCAAGAAGGGATGGTTTATTACCGTAGAAAAATTGATGATTTGGGGAGTAGCCGCTAAATTTGAGAAACACTCACTTGAGATACTTGAGATGAAGCCAAGGGTAGCAATGCTGCTGAAGGCAGTTATGAGAGTTAATGGTGGCTAATTAAGGGTACGCTCACTAAGGGTATTGATGGTTAAGGTTCCATGATTGTGGATGACGGCCAGAATGAGTGCAAATAGTTTAATGATACAGTAGTTGATGATGGTCAAGCTCGACTATGGCTGATGAACCCAGCGTAGTCCTGATTAATGAAGCGGGTGGGCATAGTCGATGATAGTCACATGATGATCTAGTTGATGTTTGACCACGTTTAACCCATGTGATTCGTGATTAATCCATGACGGTGATGGAACAATGATTAAGGACGGTATCTCACGGCAAACTGATGGTAACTCTTGGTTTTGTGATGGTTAATGCTGGTTGAGGACTCCAAAAAAAGTCGGTGGTGGGCTCGACCAGTCGGACATGCAAGCACGGTCCCGGGCCACTGGGTGGCAAAAGCTTGTTTATGTTCAGTTTTTGTTGATGTTGTTCAATTGCGGATCCGGAAATTATTGACTGCCGGTTCTGGTTGAGCAAGAGTACGATAATACGTAGAAATCATTGATCATCTATCCAAACTATTTCGGGATGATTTTGGGATATCCCATGATATCCCCATAGAAACCACCCCCTGTAGTGTCAACGATGATCACCGATAAAAGCCCTGGTACTGCTAACTGGTGATCTGCATATGATCTAGGGGAACAATGGTAGATCCACATGAATCATTCGCACCAAGTTTACTTTAAATTGCTTGTGATTTGCCATCAAATAATGGGTTTGACTCGACCAGTATTTTCTTGAAGGAAGTGGGCGCTTGTTGCTTGATTCCAGCTTCAGAATCAACAGCAGGGGCTGAAATTGATCAAAACTTCCAGTTCAAGATCAAAATATGGATCCAACAGGAAAAACATAGCAAAAGAAATCTGCATCGCAGCTTTCCCATTACCAGGCAGCCATTGGCATGCTTTGGCCGGACGTCTTTGGAAAGTTCGATGGCTACCTCTCGCCTTCGCAAGACTTGACGCTTAGCCGCCAAGCGCAGCCCTGTGGAGAGTCCGCAAGCACTTCCTTCACGGATGTGTTCGAATGCTCACCTATCAATCACATGGTGTGTCCGTAGGATGTTTAAGGGTAGAAGCAGGGCAGATTCATTGGAGTTGCTTCCACCTCCCGTGGCCAGTCCCTTTGCAACCAAACGAGCGGTTTACCTTGGCTTGTTTCGTTCGCCCTATTCGAAGGGCCCCTTAGTTTTCTCCTGGTAAGCCCTTGTGTGGACGTCACCAGCGCAACACTCCCAAACGAAAAGAGTGTGGATGTTTATACATTGGGGTATCCAGAACCATCATAACATGATCATCACATGATCATCATTGACAGATATTGACAGGGCAACCAATCAGCTACAACTATGGGGATAAATCATTTTTGGATCACATGTTTGTCCCAGGTGTTACCACCTGAGTTTGTTTTTCCAGCAAGGCATTGTCCAATGTCCAGATTTTATCGTTGCAAAAGAACCCAGTGCTTGCGAGTAGTGGGAGATGTCGGACAGATGACCACTTCCGATTTTTTTTTGCTTCCTTACGAACCAGTGTTTTTCCTTGTTTTATCAGCCACATTTGCAGTGTATTTTGCCACAAGCAGGGGAATCCAACAAATCGACTGGATTCGACTGGCAAGATTTGTCATTCGACTGGTAAGATTTACCCACAGGCTCTTCCGCTGTTTTCGGATTCATAGCGCTGTCCGTGCCAGGAAGTTTGCCGATGTTCCATCAGGCATTGCCGCCATCAGCAAGGTGCCAATGATGCCATGTGCATCTCCAGGGAGCTGAGTAACTATCCGCGGTTTAAAGGGCGGTTACAAGCTACCTCATAGGGTCAACTAACCAGGGTTACAAGCTACCTCATGGGGCTTATGTGAGGTTAATAACCATGGTTATAGCCCAGCCCAGTTTGTAGCGGTTGCAAGCTACCTCATAGGGTTTACAACCATGCTTATATCCCAGTTGGAACGCCAGCTCACATCCAAGTAGCAATGATTAACAATTAGACATGTCTCAAAACTCTTTTGCCCAAATGTTGGAATGACTCAAAATATTAAAAATTTCTCCGGAACTTGGCTGTGCAGACTCCAAATTTCTCTCCCAGGGTGTCAGGGTGAGCTTTCAAGGAAACTGTACCAGCTTTTGCAAGAGCTTTAGAAGGATGTCCTTGAAGTCCTTGTTTGGGTGGTACTGTCTTTAAAACCTTGCTGAACATGCGGTGGCTGATCCTGCGGAGCGGTGGCTGATCCAGGGAGGGCCCTTTATGAGGCTGTGGGTCAGTTCACCCTGTACCCCTGGTTTCCCCAGCATTAACCATTGTTTTCCTTCTTATTGGTAAGTTACTATCCCCCATGAAATTGGTTGGTTAATATTGACTAGCCATGATTCAAATATTTGCAGTTGCCAACGGATTCCAACTTGATCAGGTACCCTTGGAAGGATGGCTGCAGATTCTGTTGGTCGCCGGGCTCATTGAAACAAAGCTGCTTGGCAGATCTTGTCAGATGGCCTGGCTCGGTGTTTGCCATGGGCTACTAATAAGGGACTACAAAAGATCCATGTTTGATTGAAAAGTCGAATTTGATCATTGTCGGGAAAACTCATTTGGTAGCTGATCGTTTAAGAAGGTTGATGCATATTGATAATTGGTGTTGCTTCAAAACCCAACAACATCCATCTTGGACGTTGGTCGTCACAGCCATCGCTGCGCATGGTGCTACCCAGAGTTTCCGTATGTCATAATGCGCGAAAGCAGCAGGTTATTCTCAGGATTGGGGACGGGTGACCTGGGGGAACTCCAGCATTGACAGCCTCCAGTACCACTTACTTTGCGAATCAATCACTCGCAAAAAGAAAGCCAGCTGTTGACTGCGTACTGCATGCGCAGGGGTTGGCCAGCCACAGTAAATGGCGCACATAGTGGTTGATGACATTGTGCTGTGTGGTTTCTGCAAACATGATAGCTCACATTCACATGGGTCTGTTGACATTCAGATTGGGCAACGGTGGATATACGCGTGGTTTCTTTCTAAAGATAGGTATATCAAGATGCCGTTTTAAGGATTACAGTATCAGATTCAAGGGGTCTTCGGGCTTTGGGTTGCTCAGCAGCATCTCCTAACCAGGAAACGAAGTCTCACAAAATGGGAATGAACGGTTTCAGAACATCCAAGACTTTTATTAGATTTGGCTCCTCAAAGAGTGAACATCTGGCAGCGTGATTTGGACTGCTTGAGGATGCATTTGGCTGGTGGTTTGATCCCAAATGTAATTATTCACAAACGGTTGGTTGACTTGCGCATATTTTTCATAGGGGTTCCAACCACCCACCAGTTTTTGAGCCATTGTTGCTGTTGGTGATCCCCTATATTATTCCCTATTATAAACCTATATAATCTCCTCAGGCTTCATGATTGATCATAATTGAAACCACCACCCAGTTCTGCAAGCAGGTGACTCCTTGGGAAAAAATCACCGACTGTTGGAGCCGGGCTCCAGCCCAGCAGTTCCCCAGAGCTGGATCACTTACTGCCTGGTGGTTGGGAGGAAGGCCCCAGGAGCCACGGGGTATCCCTTCGCCCGGCGGAGCGAAGGGGGAGCGAAGCCCGCGGAGCGCAGCCCCCAGGAGTTCGCCGATCCGCATCCGTCTCCTTGCGCTTGTTGAAGCTCCAGAACTACTCCATATGGCCATGGGTCAAGAAGTTAACCAGTAATAATGGTGGATAATAACCAACAACCTGTAGGGAAAACAATGGTTAATGGTAGGGGAAGCAGGGGTACGGGGTTCTGACCCACAGCTATATATTCTTGGTGTTGATTCTAGCCGATTTTAAGGTTGGTTGGATCCTAGAAACAATGTCAAACAGTTGCAAAGGTTTTAAAATTCTACTCTGATACCCTATGAATTTGTGTGATCATACCCTGACTATCCCTGACTTGTTCACAGTATGCCATGACTGGAATCCTATCAGCTTTTGCTAATTACCTGTTGGTTGTTCACTGTCCCCTGTTCTCTTAATATTGTTATTATCATTATTATTGCTAATTATTATGAATATTATTATCATTATTATCATGAATAAACCCTGACTTGATCGACCAGTTCGTGGTGCCTTGTCAAACAACGTGTTCGCACCGTGGGTGGCCATGCCAGGCTCTTCAAGGACCAATCCTTCGGTGGCTTCGGTTATGCACCTCGACCGCCAGAGTTTGACGGATTCGAAGACCATTTCTGTAGGTTCAGAATTGCTTCATAATTTTCATTTTTTCTAAGGGTATAGAATCGTAACCATTCTCAACCATTTGATTTTCTGTAGAGTCTCGGGAGGTTCGGAATGGTTGAGAATGGTGAACCAAATGATTAGCAGGTTACAATGGTTCAAAGCTGCTTACTGAATGGTTCAGAATCAGTTTGTAAGATTTTGTAAGTACTTAGCTCATCAGAACTAATGATCAACACTTGGGATTGTATAATAGCCCCGTCAATTGCGTTTTAAAATTTTGTGGGCCCCAACTGCAGACAGAGCTATCGCTCGGAAAAACGATAGCAGCAAAAAAACAATAACAATTGCATATGATAGAATCTATTTTCCACATGCTTGCAGCTGCTTTCTGCTTGTGCTGCTGCTTGCTCCTTCTGTTGCTACTGCTATTGTGTTTGAACCCTGGTGTGTGGGACACTTCAGCCAGCGAAATCAGATTCTTTTGGGGGAAGCGCGGCCGACGGCTCTCAACTATCATCTCCTTCATCAACGTTCGGGCCGTTTCCATCTTTCTTGGACAGCGAGTTCTCCAGCGCAAGTGGCAGCCCTACTTCTTCAATCAGCCATGTGCCTGCATCGATTGCTCTGGAACGGATTGATGAAGTTGGCCGCCTTTGCTTTGAGTATGTCCCCTTCTTGGCAAGTCAGCCAGAGCTTTTTGCCACATTACCATCGCCTGTCAAGCCTCTGCCTGAAGATGCGCGGTCAAGCGCCTTGCGGGAAAGGAACAGCGCCTTCAATTTGATTCATCTATCCACGACAACATCCCTGCGGACGTGCTCACTAAGATTGGCAAACGTCTGTGTGTTTATTTTTCTTATTCCAAAAGATTCGTGGATGTGATTCAAAAAAATCCTTCGTCTCTTTCACTCATTCCCAACCCATGCGACCCTTGCATTCCCAAGAGGGTTTGGGAACCAGCTGCATGGGAGCAGCGACAGGCCTGGAAGCAAAGCCAGGATCGGGACGTCCTGGGCGGAACGTCTCCTTATGTTTCCAAACCCTTTCGTGCGGAACGTGCGTGTTGGGATGCTGCAGGGGCACGGGACGTTGACGTTGAAGGGGGAGGTGACGCCTTACCAGAATCGTCTGCGTGGGTTCGTGTTTGCAGAAACAGGGCCATGGCCGTGGAGAAAAAGCGCAGCAGGTCTGTGGACTTGATGATGGAGATGGATGAGGAAGCGGCCCAGTGGTCGCAATTCTGGGACAAGGCAATGCCAACTTGTCTTGATCAACGTTTTCGAGCGTCAGGAATCAGATTGCCTTTGCCTCCAGACAACTGGGTCCCTACAGATTTGGGCCCCATGCCGAACGATAACATTGTAGGGAGGGTGTCACATCAATCAAGAGGTATAAGTCACCGAGAGGCTGTAGCCTACACAATGCTCGTCTGGCAAAACCATAGGGGCTGATATTTTGCTGGGGGCTGGAACAAATTTTGAGTTTTTTGCTTATAGGGGCTAAAAAGCGCGAAGGGGGAAGATCTAGGAATACGCAAACCAGAAAATCATAAGCGACTGGACTGCTCGCTACGGGCAAAGCAGTTTCGTACAACCCCTGCACACCTGAGACCTGCTGTCTACAAAGCAGCCTTGCTCAGAGTGTTGAGCAGGTCTTTTCCGTGAACATCGTCAGCCTGTGCACCTGCTCTTTAGTTCCTGAAGATGATCGAGAAACAGAAGACCTTGTGTCGGATGAGGTTGCGGAAATTTCGGGCATCCGGCAGCTTGGAAAGCTAAAAGACAACATGCTTCCCATGCCCGAAGCGCAGCTCCACACCAAAGGCGATCCCAAGCGTTGTCCAGGCAACATCTACATAGAAAAAGCAAACGCAACATAAAGAACCAAAATGAAATAAAAGATGCGCGTGTAAGCATGTCCAAATTCAGATCATATTTTTGTTGCGGTGCAAGCTGTCTCAAACTCATTTGTCCAGAGGCTGGTGCTGCTGCTGCTGCTGCTGCTACTTGACTCCCAGAAAATTTTGCAGCGCTGTGGGATGGACAAATTCTCAATCTGCCAGCAGAGATGACCTTTTCCGTCGCTCCAGATGCTCGGGCTTTAGATATAAATTGTCAGAAGTTTTGTGTTTCCACCTACGTTCACGCCAACACTTGTTTTGAACACAACAGGGCCAAAACTGGTTCAAACAATCCAGGTTATTCAACCAGAGATGTGCTCTACGCCCTCGTGTCGCCGCAGCGCTTCGGCCATCTTCTGATGGAGCTGCGCGGACAAGATGCGCGCAATTACAACCGCTTCCAGCAACAGAAGCCCAGAGGACGCACAGTACACACAGTCCTCTATACCGGGTTAGTGCCATGCATGCATTGAGCGCGCGTGCTTCAGCTATACCTGCGTCAAAACGCAAAAGGTCCTGATGCGCCCGCACAGCAGCGATGCTCCAACAATTGCCAAGTAAAAACACCCGCAGCTGCTGCCAGCTGCCTGCT
>VSDK01020493.1:49994-63165 GCA_009767595.1 Symbiodinium kawagutii
CAGCAGCAGCAGGCAGCAGCATGCAGCAGCAGGCAGCAGCAGCAGCCAGCAGCAGGCAGCAGTAAGCAGCCATAGCTTTGCTATTTTTACAACAGCGAGCACAACTCCCACATGTGGGTCAGAAACATGGAAAAACAATAGCAGCAAAAACACGATAACACTTTCAGGGACCAATGATTTGCTACGGGTTCGTTTTTACAACGCCAATTGAATCAACAATATCAGATTGGGATGGCAAATGGCCGACAATTACATACAGCAAAGAGCTATAGGTCCTGGTTTTTTAGATAAACAATCATCACATGGCTTAGACAGGATTGTCATCAGTTTTGGATGCATCAAAAGCCCCAATCAATCAAGGTTCATTGTTCTCAGCATCTCGCTGTGGCGATTGCATTTTGAGTTGCACCACATTATGTTTGCAAGTATGCCCTCACACTACGCATCTATATGTCGTCATGCTACACATTTAAATCGGTGTTTCTTAAATAGGGAACCCCAAAAATGGCTGGTTTACAATTTTAATTTGTTAATGAACATGACCTCGATGATTGGCGTGGGGGGGTCCCCAAATTGACCTGAAAAAACACCATACTTGTCTTATTGTTGCGTCTTATCCTTCACCATTAATCGCTATGATTGATTTCGGGGTACCATTCACGTTGTCGAACCCATGTCAAACTGCCCAACCTCCTGCGAGGCCAAGTATGGCGAACCCGGCAACTTCGGCACTGGCTACTGGGGCCGTAAGATCCAAGATCCTGCTGAGCGACCCTTGGACGTGCTGGGAACGGGGCTGGGGCACCCACAGCTTCACTGGGGACACCACCGGTCATGGGTATCCCTCATATGGTTCTCAAGTCATAGGGAACCCCAAAATGGTTGATCCCATCGTGGTTTATGTTTAGAATTATAAGTTGATCAAATCATGGTTTGAAACCATAAGTTGACCAACCCCACTATCCAATCATGGTCTATTTCTTTGAGTTTGCCCATATCAAATCATTTTTATCGCAACCATCCAATATATTGGTTCCCGACTTTAAAAACCCACAAAAATAACTGATAGTCAACCTGAGTCCCTAGTCATTGGATCATTTTCAGGGTGCTTGTGGCGTTGGTTCCTGGCCCAGCCGTGTCGCGGATGGGGGCACCTCATTGGTGGTACTTGATTGTGACAATGCTTCAAGGTGAGGCTCCTTGGACACGGAGAGTGTTCGAACCCGCTAACCTTGGTTAGAACCTGCCGGGTCTCACTAGAAGCCCACCATAGCCCACCCATGAAAGAAACTGCTTTGATCCTGCCTGTGTGCTCAGGAAAATTGAAGCTCACCACGGAATTGAACAACGGACGCCACTTGGCTTGGCGGTATAGCAGCATCGACAGCTATATAATTTGGGTTTGCAGTGCCCCAGAGGTCCCCATGGCAGTTCTGCCGCAGTGGTGCAACGCCCCATGGTTCGGAACATTGCCCAGTGCTGAACAACGAAGGTCTGCCAGGGCTGGTGAGGCCACATTGAACTGTGATTAGTGGATGTTATGCAACTCTTGTTGGTTTATCAGGCAACCTATGAACTCGACACAGGTTCCCACCCCCCTGAGGACTGGCGATGATCGCCGTGGCCGGGATGTTGATTCAGAAGCTGGGCAGAGCGACTCCAGAGATGTCCAATCATTGGAAACAGCCATGCACAGAGATGAGGATGGAATCCACTCCCCAGATTTGGGTGAAAAAACGTCCCATCTAAACGGGAATGACAGAATGATGAATGCAATCCACGATGCAAACACCTTGCACTTGGTCCGAAGATTGGAGGCCCCTTTTTGATTACGCAACCACACAGCACTACCAACAACCATACATCGAGCATGAACAAACACTGAACCAACCATGAATCAAGCGCTGAGTGACTCTTAACAGAACATGAACCAACCAATTGTGATTGCTATCAAAAGATCAATAGCAACCAGTGAAGATCCGACCACCCGCAGATGGCTGGAGTACCCCAAACAAGTCATTTGTTTGCAGGGAAGGTCATGGTATGTCATGGTGTTGTTTTTTTCGATATATATATTTTTATTTATGTCATGGTATGTAATTGTGTTGATATATCTTTGGGTATATATATGTATAGCATTTTGTATCTAACTATGTACGATATCTACATATGCATCTATACCTGAATAGGTAGTGCATCATAGTACATAGATATATCACAACTATACCACTGACAACATATCCCAGTTCAATGTTCATAGTGATGATTGATGATGATTGATTATTGATGAATTGTGATGATGCAGGGCTTTCGGGCTCTGTTTGTGGAATATCCATTTGGCATCTAATGCCCTGAAAAAAGGATAATTGTAAACCTGTCTCGTGCAGGGTTTAGACTCAGATTTGTGAATTTACTAATCTGCTTATTTGCTTATCCAGAAATCTCGCTCAACTGGGTCACACACCGATACAGTGCTGGGCGCGACAATCAACCAAGATCTACGAGCCCGACAGATGTTTACCAACAAAGGGAAAGGCTTTGTGGAGCACCTCCACATTGCAAAGTCGCAATGAAAAAATGTTGCGAGGGATCCCAATTGAGAAGGAAATGATACGTCTCTATGGCACCAGGATGTGTTTTGTTTGTAGGACTTTTGGTCTGTTTGGTGGGGGGTGGAGTGTTCCAGGGGCATTTGAAATGAACATACTTCTATTCAAAAAAAACGACTCAGACATGCATACTCACGCAAGCTTTGATCACACAGATTTTGTCATGGAAACAATCCGATTCAGTGCCACAACCATAGCCCCAGACTTCTTTGGTGCTTGGGTCATCTAACAACCCAGTTGAACCAAATTTCTTCACAACCACGATTTTGCCATGTCATGGGCATGCCCAAATGGCCGGCTCCCTTCAGCAGTACTCTGGGAGTGCAGCTGGACAGGTCACCACCCATTGGACCCAAGGTCCTAGCACAGGCATACCAAGCACAGCGATAGTAGCAGTGGCATTGTGATGGTAGTGGTAGTTGTTGGTGATTTGAAATATCTCTTAACACTAGAGACTATCCAATCATATCCAGCCATTGGATCACAAATCATCGCAAATCAATATATTCCGTCTACCCAATTTTTGTGGGACTATCCAATCTAGCTATGATGGGCATTCCCAACCACTGCCATGCACCTTGGCCGGGCAACTGCATCCAGGAACGGATTGACGGGTCAGTCTCCTGTGGAGCAATTGACCGCTGGCCACTTCTCGCCCTTCAACGCTCCCTGTCTGGAAATGGCCCCAGGGTGGTTCCATACCCATGAGTACCCCAAATCCAAGCATGACAGATGAAAAATCATGGAACATCCAAATGTTTGAAAACAACTGTTCCTTTGGGATGCGATGAGATGTGCCCAGAGTGGCTAAAGTTGTTAGAAACGCTGTTGTTTTCTAAATGACAATGCAGGTTTACGCAGGCGGAGATTTGCCAGCTTGGGCTATGGATGAAGTGGAAGAAATGGTTTGTCTTGGCTTGAGCGTTTGCTGACAATTGCAAGAGTCAGAGTAGATGCTGTAAATCTACATTCACAGAGTTGTCTTTTTCCAATCTTGGTAAATCTATGAGTCAGAGTCTTTTGCTTTGTTACCAGTAGTAGAAATGAGTTATATATTAGCAGCCACCAGCCTGATTACTTGTTCCACAGGCTGGTGGCCGGTCTCTTGAGGAATCAGAACTCCTGTGGTAACCATGACTACAACTATGAGCACCTGCAGAACGGATCCGCAATCTCCTTGTTCAACAAGGTTCCCTATCATCCACCATCATTTGACACCAACTATCATAGCCAGGAGTAAGATTCATCATCAATTTAGTCGTTTGACTGGTTGATCATCATTTGGGTGTTTCTCAAATAGGGGTACCCCCAAATCATCCTTTATTAGTCATTTATAATAATAAACCCACCATTTTTGGGGGTCCCCTATTTTGAGAAACCACCATTTAGATTGATCATCAATCATCAGAAACATCAGCGTGTTACAGGTGATAGCGAATCGTCGTCGTGTCTCATTGACCAAGCCCAAAGCTTTTGCTGAAAAAGTGCGCTTCCACACCTGGGTAGGGCAAGACCCAACTCCCGTCCTTCTAGGGATATCGGAAACACACCAAGCACAGAAAGATATAATTAACAGTAATGAACCCAAATTCACATGATATATAGTATAGATAGTGCAGAGACTGTTTTTTTTCCAGTCAACAACTACGAGATGATGTGATTACTGTTGTACATTGAGAGTTTTGTGTTCCAATCAACAACTATAAAATGACATACTGTAGATGACCATCGGTGAACCAATGGATGTGATTATATATTCTCCCAAGTGGAGCGCCTTTGATGAGCTGCTGAAGAAGTCGGCTGTTGCTTGTTTGATGGGTGGCAAAAACAAAACCTGACACGGCTCGATTCCAAGTAATGACGACGGGCAATGCAAGGATTCATCAACAATTACCAGGTACGTTGCTACTGTTGTGACCTTCCTGCCATGGTCGAGACCCAGATACCTTCAATGTGATAACCAAGGTCCTCATGAAGGATACCCATGGCAGGTCATGCCACAACCGGTCCTGCCACAACGGGATACCCCTTGTGATGCAACCACGAATTCAGCCCACAGGGGATGGGCCCCATGCGGGCCACGGCTGAGGACGGCCAAGGCTTCTTCGCCCAGTTCGACCCTTCTCAGGAGCCTCAAAGCAGCTGCGATCAGCAAAATCTGCCAGGTTTTAGTGAAGGACTCATGTGAAACATGTGAAACAACCTGAGAAAAATCACATGTTTTTTCACATGCTGTTAGATGGATGGTTTTTTTTTCAAAGTTAAATGGAGTCATGTTTTAGTGAATGGTTTGTTTCGCAGTTTAAGCAAAGTTAAATGATGTTGAATGGTATCCAAAACTGGCATCAGCCTGGTTTTTGGTCGATGGTCCAAACGAATTCAAAGCTGGAGTTGAGCTAACCGCAGGGATTTGGGCATCATTTGGATCGGTGCTCTTGGCAGATGTGGTGCTCGTTTCAGGGCGAAGCTGTTCCTGGCCGTCTTGTAGCGACTACATCAAGTCATACGGGTCCCGCCACATCATCCGATATGAGCCATTCGAAATAGTGAACCAACCATTTTGCGAGGGTCCCCGATTTTAAGAAACCCCAAAATCTACATGTGTTTACTCGTCCGGATTTGTATATGTGAGGTTACGCGATAGATTGTGATGGTGTTTGTTTATATGCATTTGAATACGTATATTTGTGTGGGTGTAGATGCTCACATGCCCAATACGAGACAGGGGTTTGGATACCGGATTTTAGGTATTCATATATGGTGTGTATGTTTTAAGTATACAATTGATTAGATGTGATTGATTATTTTACACATGTAAATATTGGCTGTTCAAAGGTGCATATCAAAACAAAGGCCAAATATATTTTGATAGTGATGATGGTGATGTTGGTGCTGACACCGTTCATGACAATGATAGAATTGAGAGCATGGATCACGCCTTCTGATGATGTTCCGGAGGCAGATCCAATCCATATCTATGTGCCTTCCAGTTGGTTGATTTGCATGTGTACACTTAGATATACAAAGAATCGCATTTGCATCAATATATGTAATATTCTTTACATTTAAATCATATGCATATACATGTCTTTGAGGTCTTTACATGTATTGACTTGACATCTATACCTATCGAAAATGCAAAATGCTCTGAACTATCAATCGCCAGGAGTTGGGCGCCTGCCCACCCTTGGGATATTGGGATCCCTTTGGCATGATGGCCTTCCAGGAGCAATGCGCGTTGGGGCCCGTTGGGGTGCGGGGTGAGTTGGTTAAGGTTGATGTACGAACCAGGATAGATGTGAAGTTAAGCAGGACAGCAATGGTTTGTACATGCTATTCATGGATTAACTGCACCATGAATGGATTAGCCATGGTATTCACAGGCATAATTGTGCCGGAGCGACCATGATTGATGTTGATAAATCAATCATGGCATTGATGAATTATCCAGAATAGAGCAGATTGCCAATAATAGAAGTAGACTCACCAGGGTAGTGATGGTCTATCCATGATATTGACGGATTAAGCAGAACATGCTTCGACCATCATATTGGGGGATTTGCTAGGAAGTCAGTCGATCAAGCATAGCAATTGGTCATATCAGCAGATCGACCATGATATGAAATAGTTCACGGCAATATCAATGGATTAAGCACATACTAACATACTATCCACCATATTATATCAACTCATCAGATTTGGGAATGAATTGTGAATGATGTCAACATATCAACCATGATATCAACACACCTTTGTCAATTTGTTCTTGAATTTTATCCATGTTTGCCACTGGATTTCACATTAGTTTGCCACCAGCAACGGGACTGAGTTGCGGTTTAAGCATTCTAATCGTTGATGATTGATACGTGCTAGACAGCCTGTTGATACGTAAGGAATATTCATTAGCAACAACCAACAATTGCTTGTTGATATGGGGCTCAAATTGGGAAATGAGGGGGTACTTGTTTGAAGAAAACATGAGATAGTAACCAACCATATTGAATGGTTTAATTTCGAATAGAGGATTCTAAACATAGCTGCTTACTACGTTACTGAAAGAGTTTATAACGCATGATTTAAGCGGAGCTGATCACCATGTTGAATCAGGATAAGGGTACATTTGATACCTCAGTTGAAGTGCGGCTGGCTAATAGTTCTGGGTGCAGTATGTCTTTGCGTGGGGCAGCATTTACAGATCATATTTCCACAATTGTCTCGCAACATATGTTGGAGTCCGTTTGAAGACTGCGGAAACGTTGAGCTTGGGGTAGTCAAATGAGTTTACTGGCAAGGACTGCACAGGAAATAGAAGTTAATCAAACTCCTCCAAGTTTTCGATGGCATTTGTTCTCGTCAGATGAGCAGCATTGTTTCAGCTTCATATCTTTTTTGATTTTGATCAGGACGGCCATTGCTTTGACTTGCTGGATTACTGAAGAAATTATCACCTCCTATACAAACAGCGTGTTATTTCATTGTCATTCAATCCTCAAATGGATCCATTGGTACTTGGTGGGGCCCCATGGGCCCCCCTTGTGATAAGTTGCTCAAGATTCGCCATAGCATGCTGTAGCTATATCCCATTAGCCCAGTATTGGCTTGCAACTACCCTAGTTATACCCCTAGTTCTCTTCATAGGCTACCCTAGTAGCTACCCTAGTAGGTACCCTAGTAGCTACCCTAGTTATACCCTAGTTATACCCTGGTTATACCCTAGTTATACCCTGGGTAGCTACCCTAGTTATAGCCACATCGCCTTCTAGGCTCCCCAGCAACCCTCTTTGTAAACCAACGAATCGTTGCCCTTCCAGCTCTGAGGATGAGGAGAAGTTCCGTCGCAATCGTGAGCTGGAACTCAAACACGGCCGCATTTGCAGCTCGACGGGTCCGAGGTGAATGGTGTGACTGATTGGTTAAGGATGGCCGTGGTTGGTGGTGAGTGATTGACTAATAGTGATGGCTATACAGAGTGGCCAAATGCTCCTTGAAAAACACTGTACAATTATGCTTCCCTCCACAATGTGACCAGGAAAATCCAGGAACATATTATTGGACATGAAATGATATTCGTGTATTAATTGATAAATAGATTTACGCATTTTGCATTTTCATGTGTAATGTGTGTGTACATGTGTGTGCACACGTGCCTTTATATGTTTTTTTTGTTTCCCTTGTCAAGCTTGGATGCACCTTCGATGAAACACTCATTTGACATTAAATGTGTCTATCATTGTCATCATCAATTATTTGGAGTAAAACAGTGACATTGTTTTTGTTCTGACTAGAACTAGGAGTTTTGCTACACAGAAGTATGATTGTTTCGGGTTATTAATGATAGATCAAGGCTGATAAACCATGCCATCGACACGTAGTCACAAATAGTTGTCACTCTACCAGCAAACATCGGGGGTTCTGGTAATTCAGTTCCCGTTCCCATCATCATTGACCATTCAGTTCTCTAGTCTTATTGCTCTTTATCCACCATGATTAACGACTATTGACAATTCATATGGATCTTCCATTATTAGAGGATAATGGTCTTGAGCCCCGACAATTAGACATGGACAACTTTGATATCGTCATGATTAAATGTCGAATCTCCCGTGCTTGTCGCTTAATGGTGGATATATTTCTTTCTTTGTTGTTGGTAACTATTAAGTTTTCGACTTGTTAACCATTATCAACTTTTAATTTACCATTGCCCATAAATTCGCAAAGCATCTTTAATCATCATCATTGCCCATAGGGTTGTTTTCCTTGCGGACCATTCAACCATTATTATTTTCCCTATCTTGTTGTTATCATTATCATCAAGTAGCCATTAATCATTGTCATTAACTACATTAACAAGCCAATATGCATTGATTATTTGTGGCTGTTATTGATTATGATTAAAACCTATCTTCAACCATCAATTGTTATCAGTCCTGGCTGTTATCCCCTTTTAAAAGTCATTATCATCAAACATTAAATTAGCCATTATCATTGTGGACTATTTCTTACTCATTCTTATCAACCGTTAATTAGCATTCACTTCCTTTTTCAGGCAGAGAATATGGATCTTCTATTCATCCCAATGTCATCAACCATCATCAAGCCAATACAGGCCCAGAGGCTTTGCCATCATTATTGAGCCATGAACAAGCGGGATAAACCACACCACTCTAAGCATCACTCTAAAGCTTGTGTCCAGGCGTTGTTTTGCCATAGCCGGAAGCCGTTAACCATCATTGGTCGCCATGAACAAGCCATGCTTTACCATGACTGCCATGATCAACGGTCATCAACCATTCCCAGGGTTCGCTACTGATCCCTATGTGTTGCCATTGAATCGACTCGACACAGACTGATCTACCACTAGCTCAGGTATGGCTGGCGCCCTTGGCATGATCGTTCCCGACCTCTTCGGACGTTTCAGCGGCTACCTGTCGCCTTCCATGGACTTGAGCCGTGGCGGCACGGCCTCGCTGTAGCCGGCCAACCAAATGGGCCTAGTTGACACAGCCGGGAACACCAACTTTGATCATGGGGACCGATGGTTGATGATTGGTTGATCATTTTGAATTATGAGTCATTATGGCTGATAATTTGTTGATCATGGCTGATGATGGTTAGAGTCGTTCATGATTGATGATTGGTTAAGCATGCTTGCTTATGCTGTTTTTTTCTATCAATGACCACATATGACCACTATCAACCCAGATACTTGGCCAGTTTAGTGGGTTGAGGGGTGGGCAGCTACCATAATGACAACAGAGGCGGGTCGGGCGTGGAGAAATGGGACCAATCATCAAAAAAACATATTGATATACCGGACAGATGAACTGTATCCAGCGTGCTTTCTGATGCAGAAGCAATTCGTGAAACAAAATAATATGAGTGTTTAGCCCACAAAAAGACATGTTGTTTTCTTTCTATTGGGACAGCATGTTGTAACATCATATTGTGCTTGGACATGTGATTTCTATGCATCGCGAAACTATAGACATCTATAGACTATATTGTGACCTTACTATGGGCGATGCCCATGCCGCGCTCGACTCCACAGTGCGAAAATCGTTATTTCCCTGCTAAATGCGGCCACTCTTGTGGTTTCCAAGTGGCATGAACAGGTTATGTTATACGACTTTAATCCATGGTAGGTTGCTACTTTGACTTGATCCATGGTTGGTTGATACTTTGAGTCTTATGCTTGTTTGATTGTTTGAACAAGCAGTCACATGTTGTTGGGCACAACCAACTAGGTACAGAATGGTGACCACGAGCTGGAAGAGATGACCCTTGACCCATGTGAACATGTTTGGGATCGCCTCAACTCAGAAATGCGGTGTGATGGCAGTTCTCAAATTGTCAAGTACGTATGTAGGTATGTATCATTACCAACCCTTCCAGTTACCATGAAATAGAGGCTGGTAACCAACCCCGTTTAAAACAATGGTAGAAATCAGCTGGTTATCTACTATAATGGTAAGTGGAAGGGTAAGGATTACCAACCCTCCAAAATCCAAAAACGGCAGGGTGAGCATCCCCACAAAGGTATCTAGCTTGGGCCATGTGGGATGTTCACCACAGGGACAGAGTACCCACAGGCATGGATGAGAATCCCAAAAGCTCGACTTGGGTCATTTATGGATATTGACTCAAAGCCATGTATATCAGACATCTATTCATTCAACATTTCGCGTCACCTGACCTGATGTTTTTTTGCTGCACTTTTTTGCGAGACAGTCTCTCTTCTACTCATTGATTACTCGGCAGCAATCATGCTGTCGATGTACCGGAGCCCTCGCTTCGTGGTCAGGAAGTTTTCTGACGTCCCATGCACCATCGAAGCCATCTACAAGGTCGGCAGCGCCACAAGCGGACCCAGGGGACTGACACACTTGGCTGTTCCAACAATGAGCTGTTTTCATGGTGATGAATTGAGTGACATGCTTGTTGTACTCGAGTCCATGGTCCTGAATCTTTTGTTCACATAGACTGGTCCTAGTGAATGGATAAAATTCAGCTCTTCCAACAGGTTGCCTACCAGTGCGCTAGCGTAGGTTGCACGCTGGACCATTTGTAGATGCATGTTCCTGAAGTTCAGCATGACACCTGGTGACTTGGAAATCACAAATCAACTACGTAGCGTAGATAGAACAGGCGATTTGTGAACCTTGGAAATCACAAATCAATCACCAAAAGGTTCACAAATCACTATAAGGTTCACAAATAAACCTTAGGAACAGGCGATTTGTGTACCACTCAAAGATGAGGTTTTTGCGCTTCCAGGTATCTCTGAACCACGTCGCGCTGTTCCTTCCCAGTGGCCCTGCAACGCGACCGGTCAGGTGCCTGCTGCAGGATGGCTGCAGATCTTTGCTCTGGCGGGTGTGCCCTGGTTGCAGTGATCGGCTGCTCGTTGTCCAGGACGTGGAGTCGTGCAGCTGGGGGTCGTTTCCTGGGCTGGAACCATGGCTACTACCCCTATAAGGTAGCTGGACTAACCCCTATAAACTGGGCTACAGCCATGGTTATTAACCTCACAAGGTAGCTGAACTGAGCCCTAGGCTATAACTATAGGTAACAGGTGCAATCCCTGCAAATTCACATCCAAGTCCTCTATGTCATTAAGACAAGATTTGTCGCAAGACTGGAGCCAAAGAAATGGAACCCATGTATCCATATGTATCCATAGCTGTGGATCGGCTCCGGGTGCGGGTCCATGGGGTTGGAGCCAAAGAAATGGAACCCATGTATCCATATGTATCCATAGCTGTGGATCGGCTCGGGTTGCAGTCCAGTGAGCTTGGAGACACCCTTGCTATTTGGGGGGTTCTCAAAATAGGGAGCCCCCAAAATGGCTGGGTTATTACATTTTATTACTATAAATGGTGAATAGTAGATGATTTGGGGGTCCCCTATGACTTGAGAAACCACAATTTCTTGCTGGTTCTGTTGGAGCCTACCGCCATTTGCAGCGGACCGTGTTGTCTTCAGCTCGTGGACACCTCCCAGCGTCCGACCAGATATCTGGAGCTCCACCACTCAGCTGGTCAGTTGCTGAAAACACAACATGTGCGCTTGCACAGTCTCCACAGATGTCCAAAGCCATGGCAATGCCTACATCGAATAGAAGAAGTGTTTTTGTTCAAATATGATTTGTGATGATGGCACACAGATTTCTGTAAATATACATATTCTGTATATATATATATGTTTATGTATGTTTATGTTCTAAAAGGTACATACATTTTCAAATGACATATACTATATATATGCATATATGAATACATATGTGTGTGTGTTTGTATTTCAAAATATAGTCATGAATCTTCAAGACATTCTGTTTTCATGTAGCTTCGTCATCACTTCTAACCAGCCCGAGGCCATCGAGGCCAAGAACGCGGCATTCCCAACCAACTACGGCTACCCGTGCCCTGGCTGCAACGGCTTTCACCGGCTCACTTCCATGGCAAGTCCAGGGGTCGATTGCTACAGCTACAGATGTACGAATGTCAATGAGCATGGTATGGATGTGTTTGTAGAAATTCAGAAAGCATATAATCATATGGTGCATAACTCTTTTTAGTGTGTATATATATATATTTACAATATCAGAAATCAAAACACATAATATTTGTTATATACATTTATAGAATTATATGGCATATGCAAATATACCATATTCAGTTCAGCCAGGATGCTCGTCTGAAGACCACATCTCTTCTTGAAGTTGGTGCCTTCGGGTTTGGTTTCGCTGAGGCCATTCTGGGGCCAGATCAACAAGCTGTCCCCTGAGGCTTGCGGCTGGGGCCGCCGGAGGCTACCTCCAAAGTTGGTTTCACATGAGCAGCGACCAATGGTGCCACGTTTTGGCAGCCCCTGACCTGGACCGGAAGCTGAAAGTTACCATTTTGTAGGTAAGCACCATCATATATATATATATACACACACACGCACACACATATGTTTTACATATTTTTTTTTATATAGATAGAGGATTTTCTACTTCCAGCTTAGTTTGCCGGAGTGTGTAATCTGCCATGAGCCAGTGGGTATTGACAACTCTACATTGTTGGTGCAGAGCAATTAGATCAACAAGGCCCTGTGAACAAAGATATTGGGCATAGTAACAAGTCAAAACAATTCCTTATTGTTGGTCCAGAACCATGCCCCCATGATTTGATTTTCTTGTCCTCCAACAGTGTGTTGGTTATATTTTCATTGTAAGTGGATTTATTGTTTCCAGGGGGATCGTTCGAAGTCTGACAGTGGTTACCTTTTCATGAACAGTAGTTGCTTCTTATTGTCAAGGTATATTGTATTTTGGCATGTATTTGTTAGACAAGTCGCCACTACATATGTCACTATGTGTTCCACATGTGGACCTGACTTATGTACCTTCTCATCATATGTGCATTGTGTTGCCGCAAGTGGTTTGCCACGTCAAAGTTATGTGTTGATTCTATTTTTTTGTGAGTATGGCTGTGTAAAACAAGGTTTTCAGATTGAAGTGTTTATCCTCGAACTGCGTTTGTATTTTGTGAGCAACAACATGTTTCTTAATCTGCAGTATG
>VSDK01020493.1:64784-131374 GCA_009767595.1 Symbiodinium kawagutii
GCCCCTGGCGAGGGTGGCCATGGCGGCCATTGTCGCGCAGAACGGCGCCACCGGGCAATCCTTGGTGGAGCAATTCACCACGGGTAGCGCGGCGTAACGTTGGGGCGATTGGGTCGGTTGGTTGTGGTGGTTGGTTGTGGTGGTTGGTTGTTGCTGCCATGGCATTGGTTGGTTTCTTCTTAATTATTGATGATTGTTGTTGTGGTTCATGATTGTTGTTGATTGCTTATTCTTGATGTTGCTAATGATTTTGTTTTTGAAGCCAATTCTGACCTTCTGGTGCGAGTTGATTCGACGCAGGTTGACCTGCGAAAGCAGACTTGCTAAGCGAGGACCGTTTTTGTTCCATTTTTTTGGTGGCCCTTCGGAGCCCCATGGTGTGAGACACAGTGCGGCGAGTAACCGCTCAAAGGTTGGGAAATTACCGCGGTCCTTTGCAGCAATGCCAATGCAATCATGGCCCATGGAAGGTTCAGGAATCTGAGAAGCGTTAAAGCATAGTAAAAACTATTCTATCACTATATGCCTGTTTTAGGATTAACCAAGTTCATTAAGTTTACCACTATGCCTTTTAAAACATGTGCAAAGGTTTTTTACCAGTCACAGTGCCTGTGCCATGTTGGACTTCCCTGGCAAAGTTACAGCACCTGTGGCTTTGGAATCGGCACCAGGCAACCTGAACCCCTTCATCGGCGGTTACGCCCGCAGCGATGCTTTGTGCATGCGAGCCAACTCCGAAGCGTTGCCATGGGCACCTGTGCCGGAGGGATTGACCAACGATATCTTTGGACCATATGCCTCCTGGCTGAGATTGTCCTTCTACCTCTTTCACTGCTTCAGGAGTGATGGAAAATGATGGAAATCAATCAACAAATACCTGATGTACATTTTGTCTTATGACTCCACTGCCTGAAGAGTAGTCAAATTTGTCTTCTGCTGTTTAGGGGAGTCATGGAAATCAATCAACAAATACATCGGTATTATGTACATGAATGTGTTCGTCATAATTTTGAGACTACTTTGTGGACCCAAAAGGAATCTAATGGCTGGGGGGGGGGGGGGGGGGTCATTTGCAACACTAATGAATGGAAGATTCAAGGCTGAGGAATGTGCGCAGATAAAGCAAAATCTGGGCATCATTCTGCTTGGGATTGAACGTGGTATATGCTTACAATTGTCAACTTACAAGAGCCTGATGGTCATCTTTTCGTATCCAAACCAGGTTTTCTCAAACACTCAATCTTACACCCAATAGTCAGGGCTTCCTCTATGTGCCATCCATCTTCGGTTGACTCTTGGTAGATGTGTAATCCCTACTTGTATGCATGTATATTTGTAGAGCCGTAGAGTATTGTTGCATATTTATTGAAACGTTCTCAATTCATAAACATAGTACCCACACCAAGGCTTTGCTTACATACTAAGTAATGGCTAAGAAGAAGCTACACCAACCGGTGGCCTGGTGGTTCATAGCCGCGGTTGACAATAGCCTGTTTTGATGTGCGTATATACATATATATATATATACAGATATACTTGCAGGAACCAATCTCACACATATCAACATAACATATCATCAACCCATCATTTCAGCGTCAACCATCAGCAACCCTTACCTCCATCCTTACCTCCATCCTTACCTCCATCCTTAGCCCAGCTACCCCTCCATCAATCAGATGAACCCGTTGATGAGTCGAGCTGCTGAGGTGGGCGATTGCGGCTTCGACCCCGCGGGCTTTGCGAAGAACCAGCGCTTGCTGCCATGGTACCGGGAGGCGTCACGGTGGGGGTGGCGGTGCTGCGGCTGGCGAGATGCCAGTCGTCAATGGCGAGATGGCTGAATCTTTGATAGTAAAGGTGATGGTTGAGGATGGTTAGTTCTGAATGGTAGTCAACCATGGCCGGTTTATGAGGAAGAGTCCTTATTTCTGGTTACTGATGGACGGTGACGGTTTTTGAAGGACTACTCGTAGGCGAGCGAATCACAGGCAAAAATAATTGATAAGGATTGGCAATTGTTAGATCATTTTTGTGAAGATTGTCTAATCCCCAGGGGATTGATCATAGTTAATAGTAATAGTGATCAATCAACAATATTCATATATGAAGCATGGTTAGGATGGACTCCAAAAGCAGAGAAACATCTCAATCATACAGAAGCACAATTTGTGCTGCCAGAAATCTAATCACAGCTGTGCCAAGAAGACTCCAGCTGTTCCCCGGAGGTCAAGTTCGCACTTGGATCTATTCTATGTGCAGGATCAGTATGTCTGAAAATCAAAATCCATTCAACCACGGAGACTCCAATTCCTAAAGGTGGACTCAAAACAGTAAAGCCTGAAAAAAAGAAATGTCAAAAACTTAGAGTTTGCTGTAGATCATGATTGTGAGTCTTTGTTCAGAAATTTCTCCAAATCATGTCCAACGGAACGCAATTAAGATTACTTGTTTTTCACTGTTGGACAATCTGAGTGGTGGAGTCTTGCCATCGCACTGTATGCGTGAGGATTCTGGGAAGATAATTCAGCAGCAAGACTAGAGATGTACCAGCGATAGGCAGATATGAACACTACCATGGAGATCACGAGTGATAGGAATACCCGTGACCATAGTGACATACGATATATTATATATATATATATTAATATGTTCAACATTGACATAATGGAAGCAACAACTTTAATTTTGATTTACAAATAATGGATTATACAAGGTTTCTCGGGTATCCAAGCAACAGGCAGCCTGATTAGCCAGCAGCATCAGGTGAGTATAAACTCTGGAAATAGGTCGCGAGTATCCGGGAGATCAGCCAGAACCAAATGGAGTTTCTCATGCAGCCATTGTGCAAAGAAGCAATAAAAACTGCTTGGTGGTGTGATTGACATTTTGCTTATTTTCATTAGTAATGATTAACAACTTCAACTGCGTGGTTGACAAGCATATGTTTCATGACGGGGTGGTTCAATCACCAACCAGTATAGCTGCTTGTTGCCCCAAGCGAGCGACTCCAACCTTAGAGAGGCAGGATGCCTCAGATGGTCCATCTACTACCTGCCTCGCAGTCGTGACCAGCTGATGGTAAGATGGCTATGGGTCAAGCAGTGAACCAGCAATAATGGGGGATGATAACCAATCATTTTATAAGGAAAACGATGGTTAATGATGGGAACCAGGGGTACAGGGTTTTGACCCATAGCCAGATTGACTAGTGCTAGCTTTGATTAATCCACGACTAGTTATTTGTTATTGTTATGATTAGCTGAGCATCAATCAACTTTGAATAATTATGGTTATCAACTGACTCGTTAGGAGGATTATTGCAATTCATACTTAGGATATTTTATGATTTGCAATTGTTGCTCATTATTATACAACTGACCTCTGTACATAGAACATACAATAACTGCTATATTGTAATTACCATATTAATATGGCTCTTAAACCGACTTTTGTGACTACCATATATTATCATCATCTCTAATGATCATTACCGTCGTATGTGAAGATGATAATCATGATTATTGATGATTCTCATATTGCATGTTATCCCAATTATTCACTGACTTTTTGCATGATTTTCATATATTGAACGAACTCAATGAATGAACACTCCAACCAACCATGGGGTTGATCACCCTCAGAGAAATTTGATGAACTCTCATATCAACCAGAGAAACCCTGGAAAACCATCAATAGCTGGTGGATTTTCCAGCCAGCCATGTTAGTTTACCAGAGTGTAACCATGGTCATTTCTCAACGAAAGAACTCTCCAAGTCCGCAAAAAGTGGTCGCAGCGCCATGTTTCCCCTATTATTGTTGGTCATTATCCCCCATTAGTTGGTTGATTAATATTGACCAATAGCCATATCAAGTAACCGTGGTCGCAGCGCCATGTTTCCCCTATTATTGTTGGTCATTATCCCCCATTAGTTGGTTGATTAATATTGACCAATAGCCATATCAAGTAACCGTGGTCGCAGCGCCAGGCCGAGTTGGCCCATGGCCGGGTGTGCATGTTGGCCACCCTGGGCTTCACCGTGCAGACCTCCGGTGCCAAGTTTGCTGCTGGGCCGTGGCGCGCGGCTGGGGGGTCGTTCTGAGGGGTCTACAACTGTAACTGGCAGCAGCCGTTCCAGTGGAAATATGGTTGTGGGTCAATATTAACCAACCAATAGTGGGCGATAACAACCAATAATAATAGGGAAACAATGGTTAATGATAGGGAACCAGGGATAGAGGGTTTTGACCCACTGCGGTATGTGGACATCAAAGAATATTCATCAAAGGCATCCGAGTTCAATCTGGTTGGTGGTTTCCAGATGATTTGGTCATGTTTTCAATCATACCCGGAGTCTTGAAGATGATTAGCCAGGTGACGAGCAGATTCTGGGGATGGCTAGCAGCTAACCACCAACCAGCAATGGATTTCTGGATTCTGGAGTACCCCGGGTGCTTTGACGTGCTGCAAGCAGCCTGGTTCCTATGGACGAACACTGCATCTTTCTGCGAGTGGTTTTTTGCTGGACACAATCTACAGTGCCACGATCACGGCGTTCAGGATAGTCCCAACCCATAAAACATACTTCCCTTCTAAACATGGGCATGTTGGTGCTTTTCGATGTGGAAAGCGCCTGGGCTAAGTTCTTTGTGACAGCGCTTACTTGGATGCCACTCCTGTACGATTGTATGATACAGTATTGTATGGACATTCTGTTTGAAGCGGTGAAGACTGAAACCAAAGGTTTTGTGCTGAGTGCTGGTGGGTAATGTAGATAGTCGCAACATGGGAACGTTGTCCACACTTCAACAATGTTCTTTTCACATGGATGTTCACAGGGACAGTGTGTACATGAACAGAGATTTCTGGTGGAAGCTTATTAAGAATGGCCAAGGACCCAACCATGTGACATATGAATGGCACCTACAAACGAAACAGCACACTTGCCACATCACTTCTGACGTAGCTAGCGATCTACGACCGTTTTGTAGCCCACGATATGGAAATTGATGATGCAACACGCAACGTTTTAGCGTTTCCAATTAGGAATGCCTTCAGATGTTTGCTCAACCATTATCAGCAACTGGCCCAAGTCCTAAGCTGGTCATGAATCCTGGATCTTCGCAGGAGAGTTGACAAATGTCCAGCGGAAGTAAATTCACTGAAGGGGATTCATGTGCCCAACAATAAAGTTGCAAGCTGTAGCTGGAATTTCAGTTGCAACTTGTAACTTGATCATGTGTTTCAACTTGTACATATGGCTGTAGGTCAAGACCCGATACCCCTAACCCTTTTTTGGATAGTGGGTATTGATCCACAGCCATATATAATTTGATATAATTTGTATATTCCCTTGGTATATTCCCAGTGAGGGTTTGCTGGTTATCGCCCCATTAACCATTCATTGTTTGGTTCACCATTGGTTGGTTGGTCGGTTAGTTGGTTGGTTGACTCACCAAATAAATCTTGGGCATTTTATGTATATCATCAGTTGTATGTCATATAACTATGTATTTCATAATCACATGGCTATTTTGATACTGTAAACATTTGTTCATCATTTTGACTCACTAGATCAAATTGTGTTCATCATTTTATATCATTAGTTGCTTCATACATATATAGATATTCTGGAGAAAAAGATGGGATTCATTTCATATGTAAAGCACAATGCAAATATGTAACATGTAAAGCAATAGACATTTTTTGTACATCATATTATATACATAATCACTCTTCAATACATGATGCTCGAAGAAATCCAATGCACATTGATTAAAAAACAAAGATATCCATGTATATAATCCGTATCAACTTCCACCATACGCATCATATATTTTGGATCGCTCTCCATGGTCCATCAGTCCATCAGCACGTCGCCCCCCGTCATCCACTGCCGTTGGTGCGGCTGTCGTCGCACCCGCGCCGAGGAGCCCTTCATCACGCGCTACCCCACGGACTCCGCCGATCCCCTGAAGGCGGCGACCCAGGCGCCGCAGCGAGAAGTGGTTAACAATGGTTCAGAATAGGGGATAGCAAGCAACAATCTGGTTGGTGGTTAATAATAAGCAACAATAAGGTTTAATTAATGGTTAATAACAAGCGAAAATAAGGAACAATCAGCATTAAACAGCTACCTGGTTGGTGGTTTGATTGACATTTCGCTTCTTTTCCCTAGTGATTATTGACAAATCGTTGGTTGACTAAGATGAGTTGGAATGTACATGTGGTTGGTTTACAGTTTACATCTATTTTCACTACAACAATACATGTTTCCAATAGTAGTAATGTTTTCACTACATGGTTGGTTTTACTATTGCCAATTCACTACAACAATGTACATGTGGTTGTTTTCTGATTCATTGGCAAAGTCTGGCTGAGCTGGAGCAGCCGGATGTCACCACAGGTGCCCATCGTGGGTTGGTTGCAGATCTTGGTCGTCATTGCTTTGTCGGAGTTGTGGCGATACGAGTGCTACGGCCGCAGCACAGCACCGGTGCCACCGGTTGCAACTGGTGGGGATGGTTGGATGGTTTCTTGATGATACAACTGCTGGACTACTAGTATTTGGATGGCTTATCACCACCAAGTAAGCATGAGCTTGAGCGAGATGAATTGAGATGAGTCAAGAGGTATATTGATATACGCCTGTTCACTGCTTGTAGCGTGGGTTTGCAGAGAACTGATTTGAACAAAGCTTACTTTGGTATTTGCTTATTATGTGCGTCTTGCGCAAAAGTGAGATGCACTTGTGTTTCCAGAATTGGAATCTAGCATGTTGGTTGTGAATGTTTGGCATTTTGCAATGTATCCGTCCGTGCCATCAAGCAATTGCGGCACGCCCTTGGCGTTCTCGCTGATTTCAACCTGTCCATGTGTCTACTGCGGTAAACCAAAAGCTTTCGACCTGGGTAACCAAAAGATATAAAAGACAAACCGGCTCATTTATGGCTAATTTCCTTGACAGGAGATCCATACGTATCCATACATACCAGCTAGCTTGTTTTGCTAAATGGGAAGCTTGGTCCCCCTTCAAATATGTTTGTTCAATTTTGGTACGGAATTCTCGCGAACATCAGATGTGTGTGGTCAATGCTGGCAGCCTTGCGACTTGCCTTGCAACTTAGGCGGGGACCAGACACTTGAACGTTTGCTCACTACAAATCTCAGGAACCATTTAAGCTGGGGTTATCACCATGGGCTGATAGAGGGTCGCAAGGCTTATATTACAAGGGTTATAGTTCTACAGTTTATTCATACTCGATTGATTCACGGTTGATACTTGGATGTGCAGCTGGGGTTAGTTCACCATGGTTACTTACACCCTGTAAGGTAGCTGAACTAACCCCGAGAAACCATGGAAATTGTGACCACAGAAACGAGCCGTGGTGGTGCACATGCGGCCGTACCCTGTATTGATCATCCCATGGAATGCTGGGGGTCCAAGCTTCTGGGAACGCATCTAGAGACATCGTTTCTAGCCACAGCTGCTTGGATTCGATGTGGATATCGACCATTCTCTGCGGATGTCTGTTGTGCAGTATATCAGTAGTATATCAGTAGATTTGGTGGTGTCTCAAAACCCTTAGCCCTGAAATTGTTGGTTTGTTACTACGAATGGTTAGTCAACTGCATGACTGGGGGGGGGCAATTTTGAGAAACACCCATATTGTCATTCCTTCTGCACAGCAACCGTACTTGTATCTATGTGTTGGTTGAGCTACCCCGTGTTTGGAAGGAAACAGCATTTTGAAATCACCTGCTCGATCTGATAGTTTCCAGAAGAACGATTGGCATTGCGAATGAATTATATGGTGGTTTCTCAAGATAGGGGTACCCCCAAATCATCGTCAAATATTCTGTTTTAGATTATCAATGGGTGAACTTACGGGTCCCCATAATTTAAGAAACACTTATATATTTGCATGACTGATTCATGGATTGCCATTTTGCCCAGGAACGTCATCAGCAAGTACAGCGAGGGAGTTCAGCCCGGAGACTTGGGATGGATCCTTGGTGGCCAGTGCCATGTCCTGTGGCACTTTCTCCCCAGCAGATGCTTCATGGGGAAGCCAGGATACCATTGATTGACAATGCACAGAATATTCAAATCTGTAGAATTATGTAGATATACTATTATGTAAGTGATACCATGGTATATGTTTGAATATGACAATGATTCATATGAATACTTACATCATGTTTTTCAAATATACCATTACGTATGTGCATATCTTTGGACAAAATGTAAGTTGATACCATGCGTACATGATCGTATATGTCTTCATATGTATATATATATATACATATTTATATGCGTGGGACTCTACCATGCATCTCCATTATTATGTGTATGCTTGTATATATACATTTAGATATTTACAGCGTAAGAGAGAGCGAGATAAGCGATACGCACATAAGCAAAGAACACTTATGTGTATATGAGTATGTATATCTATATATATATGTAATATGTGGTTTCTGGACTTTTGTCGAACAGTATTTGAAAAGCAAATTGGCATAACAGATAATTACCCATCCAGGATTGACTGCGAGGCAACCCCGTCGAGTTGTCAACCGTTGTCGTGGCTGCATCACTTTGGGAGACCCCATGTAAAGATTGTCCACATTTCATTGCCGCATTTTTCAAGGAATCTCTTCGATTTCAAGGATTTCTACAGCAATCAGCTGCACATGCATAAAAAGTGCACCTATCCACTCTTGACCACGCTGTTTGCGTTTCGTTCAAGGCTCAGATTACCAGCTGCAACTAGAACTGGTTAATAGTTTTTGTTGGGGTACAGGCTCTCGTCAGCTGGCGCATCAAATCTTATGGGTTGTTGGAATTTACCAACCAATGCCATGGTGAATCCTGGTGGATCCTACCTCAGGAATTCCATGGTGAATCATGGTGGATCCTTCTTCTGCCGGAGATTTGCCAACGCCAAAAGTTCTCCGCGCTTGAGGAACCCCACTGCTCCGATGAGCTCTACAAGACCTAAGTGGTTTGGACCAACCTTCACTGCCAACTACAAACCCGAGGCCTTCCATGCGCTCGGCGCATATCCGTTGCGTTCAGTTCATGTGTAGCTCCTATTGCTAGGTGTTTCGGTGGTTCTTATGTTGCGGATGTGGTGGTTGTGGTGACTGTTCTTGTGGTGTTTTTGCTGGTAGCAGTAGGAGGAGGAGTAGGAGTAGGACTACCTGCTTGGGAACATTTGGGATTGTCGAGTTCATTGGTCGTCCCCCCAAGCTTGCCATTTACAACAGGGAAACCACTGATCATAGCGGTTTATAGAGGTAGACCATTTATGGACAAATCCATCCGAGACCATTTTCCTATAATCATGTAATATCAATACTTCCACAAGACTGACAATGAAGCTGGAAATTGCAACGCTGCGAGTACAACCTTACGAAAAGCCAGAGAGAAGTGAGAAAGGCACATAGAACGCCATTAACCAGGAAGGTGAAATTCCACAAGGCCCTCTCTGATGCGAAGACATGGTTGTGCCATGAAGTAGGGTGTTTCTGCCATTGGTCAAAATGACAAGTTGCTATTGCGTTGCACCTGACAAGACATTGGATTCCAAGTAGGTAGCAGATTCATAGCTCTGCGAGATCACTTCATTTGAGTTGTGGTTACATGGCTGTGGGTCAAAACCCTGTACCCCTGGTTCCCCTATCATTAGCCATTGTTTTTTCTATTATTACTGGTTGTTATCGCCCACTATTGGTTGGTTAATATTGACCCATAGCCCTATATAGTTGGCATATACCCCCTATAGTTGCTAGTTGTTATCCTCTATTATTAACCATATAACCAGCTGGTTGGGTAGTAATCACCATTATTGGTTGTTTTCCCTATTATTACTGGTTGTTATCGCCCACTATTGGTTGATTAATATTGACCCAGCTCGCCACATGTTGAGACCCTGTTGTTGGTTGGTTCTTATAGCACAGGGATCTCTTGGGCAGCTGCAGACCTTAAAAAGCTTCGGCAGTAGCAGCCACGAGTCATGGTGTTATCGCAACACACGCGACCGCCTGTACCCAGATGCTCCATGTATGGCATATTTACCTACATTTGGGCTGTTTTATAGGTAAATGTAGCTAAATATACTATACATGGAGCATCCGGAAGCAAAATTCAGAAAATGACGGCAATAACTACTGAAATTAATCTCATAAAGACATGAATGAATACTGAAACTGATGATATGGACCTGATAAACATATGAATTTGCATGTACTGAATTGATAGAACATATCAACATGCGATACATGCCGAGCAATGTTTGTGTTCATCCGCCATAGTCCTTTCGAATATAAGGTATGACAGAGCTGTGTTGGTCACGCCCTGGTGTAGCTGCAAGACTCAAGTTGTCGAGCGCAGTTCTTTCTAAACTCGTTTTCCCCCAGCTGTACCCGAATGGTGCTTTCTCAAAATCGGGTGCCCCCAAATTGCCCAACATCAACCATTTCTGGTAATAAACCAAACATAACTTTGGGTTCCCAAGTCCTGGCTAGGTCGAACCCCCCCTATCCAGCTGCTACGTTCGTTGCGCAACACCATGCGCCTCCAGGAGTGGAACAACATGCGCCTCCGAGAGATCAAGCTCCTCAGCTGGCGTAACATCTTTTTCTGGAGAACAAACCTGGTTGGTGGTTAATAATAAGCAACGATAAGGGTCAATTCATGGTTGATAACAAGGAAAAATAAGGAACAATCAGGGCTAAACGGTCAAACAACTACCTGGTTGGTGGTTTTGAACACTTTTTATAGGGGATTGTAGTGGTTGATGATAGTAAACAAAAATCATGGTTTAACAGCTACTGGTTGGTGGTTTGATTCACATACTTTTTTCCATGTTCCATTGGAATTATTAACACATGCTTGGTTGGCTCATATTTTTCAGAGGGGTTGAAACCACCAACCTGTATAGGGCTGATGCATGATGGTCAAATATGGTCAACTGAGAATGTATGTTATTTTTTATACGCATATACGTTAAACAGTATCCATTGATATAGATATTACGCATCCATATATGTAGTTATCTTTGTTGCAGAGGATGTCCAATGTTTTGATGGTCAGTTGCCAGGGACACATTCGGTGCCTCTTTTCAGGGGTAGCGACGTCTGGAACGACCAATCCAAGTTGATGGCCGTCAGCACCAACAGTCGATCGAGCTAATCGTTGGTGATTTGCCATCAACAATCAGAGACTCTCAATAGTTATGGTTAACAGTCAGTGGTCAAGGATGGTTAATGATGGGTGGGAGCGACTGGTCCGGAAGTGGGAAAGTTAGTAATGGGTGATATTTATGATTAATAGTGGCTTACGCACACTATCAACTTTTATCAAAATGCGTGAACTTGGGATGTGTGCAACGTTGTGAGGCTGAACGCATGAGTTATGTTTTGTTTTGAGCAAACCTGTTAAGCCTCCCGATTTTTGCGAACATTTGCTGATCCTCATGCTTCTTTGTGGGTTGCAAGCTCGCGCGTGCTCCTAGCTGCAGTAAACCATTTTACTGGCAATCAGCAGGTAGGTGTGTACAAAAACCACGCGCTTGATTCATCCTATACATGTGGAGGAAGGACACGCTGCTGGCAAGAAACAAGAATCACCATCCTTTTTGCTGTGTGAATCTCGAACTCACGTTGTCAGCAAAAACTGCTGAAGATCACAAGTTGGCGCTGCTGCTGTCACCCCCCCATAGCGTGCCATGTGAATTGTGTATGCCCAAAGTTGGTTGTTTCATGTTGTTTCCCACCACAAGTTTGTACGCCATTGTGGTTCCCTATCGTTTTAAGATGTGCCGGCGCAGGCACTGCCGATTGGCTATGGTCGGATTCTTCTTCATGGTCTCCCGGCGATCGGCCTTTGCCAGTCAAGCTGCTCTATAGCATAGTTTTATAACATACGCATACTTAACGATTCATATATCTTATATGCAAATACATGGCGTTTTTTTACTTATCAATGTATACATTTCATTACATATCATACATGTTTTTGTATATTATATATATTACATATATGTATGCTTATCTTGCTAGTTAGGTTGTCATACTGTATCGATTAGCTTTGTAACATGGCTTCTAGCTAGTAGAGTGGTGTCACTACAATGTTTGCAAAATTCTAGCTTCTTTTGCTACTGATGCTTAAACACATGCTTCCTGGTTGTTCATCAGCTTGCCCCTGAGGTGTCCCACCTCGAAGTTCTCCTTGTTAGGGGGGGCAAGCCTCCTTATACACACAGGGGTATTTACATATATATGCTTACATACACATATACATAGCAGGTTGACCATCAGAGGCTAACCAGAGATCCGAGAGATTTTGTCAACCCACCAACCCTGTCACTTGGTGAGCTTTCGAAGTGATGACAAAAGCCAAACGGCATTTCGCGAAGCTGCGTTGCTATGTCAAAGCACAGTGCCCCGCAGTGGCCCAACCCAGCGGTCACTTCGGATCACCAGCTGGGTTCAATTCCAAGTTGGAAAGTTGCCTGTTGAACCCTGTTGCTTCGACCCGGAGATCAACTGGAAATACCAACGTTGTGGTGAGGGCGGCCAGAGCATTCCACTGGGAAATAACGAGGCGATGCTAATAGCGACCAGCTGCATGCGCTTGATCTCCACTTGGGTGATACCCCTGGTCTTGCGGTGGCAATCGTTATGTCATAGCAAAACCAGCATCCCTCTTGGCTACGTTGCACGGTACATCAGATAATTTGTTCAATCAATATCGATGCCATGCTAACCAGAGTTGACCATTATCTGTTGGATCTTTGACCATTTTATCATCACCAACCATCATGAACCCGCGTTATCCATGAAATTTGTGTGTTTGTTTCTCATGGAGTTCATCTTTCATTCTTTCCCATTGCTAAGCGAGGGTTTGCCTCATGGGAACATCAGCTGCGTCAGACGTCAGAGTCGCCAGAATCCTCAGGTATTGACGAACGCCTCCACCGGTCAGGGACCATCTCTGATTCCCAACTTCACTCAGGCAGAGTTCCAGTGCCCTGCCTGCTGCTGGCTGTTGGTTGGGAGGCATTGGGAGGGAGGAGCCAGGGGTACCCATACAGCCTTTTAAACGACCTCGAAAACGGCGAGCTAAGGAGACCACATGCTAGGATGTCTTGTATTGTCTTTTTTTTGTTCACATTGTATCCTATACTGGTTGGTGGTTCCAAACATTTTTTATTTTCACTAATGACCATCAACAATTGGTTGGTTGACAAGCATATTTTTCATAGGGGTGGTTCAACAACCAACCAGACCATCTAAGCCCCCCAAACGCTCGAGTTTTACGTTCCTTCACGCTGATGGCTGAGAAGCTCCCCAAGATCGAAATCGGCATGCAGTGATACAGTGTTGTGCTCCCTGAGCAGGGCCAACCCATTTGGGGCCCAAAGTTTTGGCGGTCATGGGTCATGGAAGTTATTGAAAGCTAGTAGGATTTAGCATCATATTTTTGTTTGCCATCATTCACTACTCTCATCATCATCATCATCATCATCATCATCATCATCATCATCATCATCTTCTTCTTCTTCTTCTTCTTCATCATCATCATCATCATCATAATGTTCAAATGCTCATCAGCACCATGACCATCGTTTCGGCATCCTTAATTTCAAAATATTTCCCACCAACAGAAGGTGGTTCAGATCAGGGGTCTTCCACATTCACTTTTACCACTTTCGGACTGAGAGTTAACACCGAAACTCTTCTTTTCAAATTGCCTTGGATTCGGTTGACATGGAGTCTGCATACTGGTTTGGAGAAACGAGGACTTGGCAGTTGTAAGTGTATATTATATATATATATATTTATTTATTTATATTCTATGTACATAGTTCCATGATGTCAGCCAACACATTCCAAGAGCCAGGATCTTTCATGCTGCAAATCGCTGACACACACACAATCACTTTGATTTGATTGGTTTTCGGTTGTCCCAGTTGTGATTGAAATAGACTCATGAATTGTGTCATCATTGTTCAATCAAAGAACATGTATCATAATTTCATTACATCGACTCATGAAATTGTCTCATAGCAAACCCACAATGAGCTCCGTGGGTCCCGTTGCGGGTCCCGTTGTGGGTATCTTCTGCAGACGCTCGTTGGGTAGTTCCTTCGCTCAGGTCCACGGTGGGCGATTTCATCCCCAAGGGTTTGTGAGGCGATCATTTCAGGTCCGACGTGGGGACCGTGGGGGGCAGCATGGAGTTGGTTTGTGATAGAGAGCCATGTGGGGATGGGTCAGACATGGTCAAACCATCAACCTTCCATCCCAGAACGGATGGTTATAGCACAGAACCAGCAGTGCAATTTTCATATGCCACGCCTAGTCATCGATTTCCCATGTGAGTGATTTGATATCAAATATGATCAAATATGGCAGATTTGGAGGTTACAGCAGCCTTCGCAGGGATGGTAACTGGTAACATTTCCCATGGTTAGTTCCGGGTTCATCCAGCTTCCGGCAGGGTGTGACCAGCCACGGTGAACCATGTCACAGCTACACATCTAAGCAGCTTAGCGCATGAGCGTCTAAAGCGGCGTGCTTGCCCCTGCTGTTTCAGGAGCTTGATTACCAGGGTAAGAACTTGGTAGATGGTAGTTTCTCAAAATAGGAAGCCGAAGAAATGGCTGGTTTATTACTATAAATGGTTGATAGTGGATGATTTGGGGGTACCACTATTTTGAGAAACACCCAGATGGCTTAGAGCAGATGATTGTTGATAACGATGATTGTTTTGGAGATATTGGATTATTGTTTATGTTGGGTTATACTGAACATTTATTATACAGCATGGGTAATCGCAAACCCATGGGGATGTATACATAATATATATATATATATATTTATTTATATATATATATATGTATGTATATGCCAAATTATCAAGCAAGCATCAAATGCTGCCACGAGTTGTACTGAATGTGGCGGCATGCTGAAACATGCTGAGACCATGCAATGTTGCTGGATATGTTTCTATCACTATATGTTCATAGACAGACACACATATTCCTATTACTTTCATGCCAACGTCACAACAAGTATTTTTGGAGACACGGATTCGTTATGATAGGTGCGGTGCTTGCAAAGATTTTGAGCTTGAATTCGGACCTCAAGAGGCATCTATTTTTTGGCAAAACATGTTTGCCGACACGATCCGACCCGGCATCCACCCATCACACACACAGTCTATCATTGGCTGCTTCTGGAGATTTGGAAAATGCTATCATGTGTTTTAAGTTCAAGATGCATTTGGTTTGGAAACATGCACGGTTTACTGAAACTTAGATGATCTGGTAGCAAATTGATCCCCATCACCCTTTGCTCCAGGTGCGGTCGGCCCCAAAGCAGGCAGCGTGACTTGATATGGCCGGACTTGTGAGTCAGCAAACTGCCCGGTATAGGCGTGGGGTCTTAGCCCTGTACAGTCATACAGTCACATACGGTCACTGCCTCTCCTTAATGAGTCTGGCTAAACCATCGACACAGTCTTTCTCGTTTCTCGAAAAGTAAGGACACCAATTTTGGGGTGACATGATCTCTGAAGCCATTCCCAAGGATTACTCTGACTCTCTCTAATCATCGTGGCTCTTTTGTGGTTGAATGATTCAGTCATGTTTTGAAACACATCACCATATGACCTTTGTTGTTACCGCTCTTCGTAGCATTAACATGTTTGGGTTGTGCAGCAGGCATGGTCATCATTGCACATAGTCACATGTATACATATATATATATATATTTATTTATTTGTTTATTTATTTGTTTATATTAGTTTTCAATGATCAAATGAAGAAAATACAGTACTATGGCCCGCTGCATCAAACTGATTCCCTTGTGCACACAACTTGGCTCGAACATTCCAATCTTTCGGCGACATGTTCTCCGCCTTGGCCATCCACCCGGGCGTTAGGATGAACTTCTCTGCAAGACAATTGTATGATTTGTAGGCCAAAAGTACATGAAAATGAGTGAACATCAGCAATTTCTGAGATTCTTCTGACATTGATGCACATCCATTTGCATAGTCAGGGCCATGCTTTCCACACGAACAGGGACGCTTGGCTTCTTTTTTGGTGTTTTTAGTGCTATCAATTGCCGTCATCAAACTTTAGTCGTGACATGTGGTGAGCATCATCATGCAGTGTGCTTGTGGCCAGTTCGAGTTGCAAGAACCGGGGTCAGTTTGCACATTTGACGCATGTCACTGCTCCGTATCAGCTGTGTAGCAACCGTGTGCGACGAGCTGAAGTTGAGTCAATCGCAGATTGCAACGTGGTGAAACACAAGCGCATACGGCTGATCACCTTAAATGGATTTTTTCTAAAACTTTCGAAATTTATAATTGCTCAGGGGTGTGCCTCATGGAAAATGAGATGTATAGGTTCGTGGTGTCATGAGACCGATGAGACCTCCGCTAGAGGCACACCCAGCTTTAAAGAGTCGAAACGGTTTCCTTCAGAAGCCACCAGCCAGCTACCCCGAGGTTGAATTTTTGATTAATAATGATTCAGGTTCAGTTGCTTGATTTTTCTGGATCATGATGGTTCAGATGCAAATTCAACATCTTCAAACCCTTGGGGCCGCTGTGATATCTTTTCCGTAGAGAGTTCGGGACGCGACCCCCGACGCTTCAACAGACCGCAAAACCGCTGGGAATCATGGCCAGCGGGGCTGGGAGTCCCACCAGGTTGGCGCCATTGAAATGGCGAGTACCATGCTGCCGGTTTAGAGTTCCATCTACCATGACTGGCAGGGAATAGTGTTCTACGCCAAGTTAGCTAAGCGGCTAACCGGAAGGTAGAACTGTGCAATGGGTATATGGGTATCTCTAACTGCCAAAGCATGCTCTGGCTTCAGCAGGGAAACCGGGAAACCATCCAAATTTGAGAGGTGAAGCATTTATCATGTTGACAATTGTTGACATATAGAGTGACACACGTATGCAGATATGGTTGTCAAAGTTGTGGTGTGTACCTTCTCGGGACTACATGGAAGCGTCAATTGGGCAGCCATCACATGCCCTCCCAGTCCTCCCCATGGATCTGAAAAGATCCTCAAGGTATCACAGTGGAGCGTAGCTTCTGGGGAATCGGAACCATGGCGCCTGGAGACGGCAGTATTAGTTGTAGACCTGATAAGCAGATAGTCACTTTCCAGCATTTGGATGCATTTGGCCTGTTCATCTTTGTCAGTTTTAGAAGTTTCGAAGCAACTGAGTCAGGAATATCCTGAGTTGGGAACTCACCTGCGGACCTGGGACCCAGTGGATGCCAACGACTAAAGTTCCAAGACCCAATCCCTGCTGGTAAACACATTGGCTACTGGACAATCGCAGCACCCAGGAATTTCTCTGTGAAAGATGTGGGAAAGGAAGCGATCTCCACACGTTTCACAGGAGCCTTCGAGTGCCCTGGCCGCGGGAAGATCCAAGTGAACAGAAGGGACCGAAGCCATGGTAAGCCATGGTAAGCCACTACCGTTGAGGCTACGTACACCATTTTTGGACACCGTGTAGATCTGCTGACAGCGTTGGGCAGCTCCCAGGGGGATGTCGAGTGGCGAGTAAGCAGTGCCAAATAGGGTGCCCAAGAATAGGGCGTGGGTTCAATTCTTTGCCGCTGAAAGAAGGGAGAGTTGATACTATGACGAGGATCCCCAGGCTCACTTTTTGGTGTGGTTTTTACATCACTTGTTTGTCATAGTCTCGGTACATCAAAGAATGAGGGTACACTATTTATCTTGCTGGTGGTTTCAAACATTTTTTGTTTTCCCTAGTATATAGTTGTCAACAATTGGTTGGTTGACAAATATTTTTTCATGGGGGTTGAAACCACCAACCAGCTACATGATCATTATCAACTATTATTACCATATATAACCATTATTAACCACTAGTTAACCATGGGTTGAAACCACCAAGCAGTACCTATCTGGAGTCATCCTCCCAAACCTTCTTCCTTCAACTCGTTGACCTCCACGACTTAGGGTGGGTTGCCCTGCACGTGGCTTCTCCTTCCGGACCGGTGAGTGCACTGACATCGGACAAGGACCGAAATACCATTGTCCCTTGGAAGCGCGCCAGGGATGCCAGGGCAAGCTGTCGGCAATCTCTGTGCTTAGCTTTGACAGAGGAAGAGTCCCTGTTCTAGTTATCAGTGTCAGTTGTTTTTTTTTGAAGCAGGCATGGTTGTGTCATAATCGCAATTCTTGTGTTTTGCCATAGGCCAAATGATTTTGCGTTGCCGTATTGTCATATGTGTCATGTTTGTCGCTTATTAGTTGATTAATCATGGTTCACCATCATTGACTAGGAACATCTTGTGTTGCTGTGTCTATGTCAAGACTATGGAATACACGTCCATTCTCTACCCCGCTTATGCTTTGAATATGGATTAATTACGTATCTCACCTTGTCCACACAAAATCTATGATGATACAAACCGTCCATATTTGGAGGGGAATTCTGTGCTATGGTAAAGGCAAGGGTGGTTTATATGAATCTCCCTTTCCCTTTACTTGGTGAATGGCTTACACAGCAAATATAAGAAAAACATGGTCATCCATGCTGGATTAACGATTATTTCAAGTTGCTCCATGTTGCTTGCTTGCTTCGAACTGGCAATACACAGCATTCTCAAGTAGGAAGTAACATCAATTGGACTAGTTCTTGAGATTCATATGTAACTTTATGCTAAATTCCATTTACCATGCTTAACAGTACACCATGGCATGGCACAGGGGCTGAACGTGCTCCCCCGCACGCGTGTTTTTTTTTGGCGCTCCTTAGGTTGGTCCGCCAGTCGGTTTGAGGCGGGCCGCGGCTGTGGCAGTCAGCATGGTCACCACCACATGTTGGTTGACTTTGCACGACTTCGCTCATGTGGGCGTGTACATACTATATTATGTAAGTGTATATAGTTAGAAATTATATGTTGATATATTTTTACATATAAATATAAATGTTTTTACATCAATATATATATATATATTATGTAAATATACATCTATACGTCTTTTTATATACATATATTGTCATGATTTAAAATGTAAAACTGTGAATGCACTTGAATACTTTCAGGAGATAGAAATGTGTATTGGGGATACCACTATCTTCTACATTGTTTCAATCTCGATTGAAGTACTACAACGCACCAGGTTACCTTGCCTATTGGTGTTTAAGTTTCGGAAATATATATACACACATATGAACATGTGGTGAATCATGAATTTTCATTTCGGTTAACATAGGGAACAATTAGCAGTGAGCATGTATGGTTGACCACGCTTCACGTGCATACAAATATACATGCAGAGCAATATACCCGCATAGTTTGCATACCAGCATACCTACGTACCAACACGCAGATGTACCGAGAGACAAACATATATACTTACACGCACGACATCAAATCACATGACATTACAACACACTAAGTGGCGTTGCACTACATTCCATTGCACTACATTGAATTGCACCACATTACATTGCACCACATGACATTGCGCTACATTACTGTATACTACATTACAATTATACAGCACATTGCATTACGTTTAGTACCTACTTGGATACCTACATGCATTCATTCACCTAACATATGCATGCATACATACATCCATGCATGCATAGATGAATAGATGCACACATGCATACATGCATACATACTCACTTACATACTCACATCCTTACCCACTTACATACTTGCATTACGTACTTGCACACGTACATAGGTGCATACATACATTTACATAGACATTTGTACATCCTGCATCTATACAGAAATGCCTGCTTTTGTACATTGTTCACAATCAAATAGGGACAAACATCCTTTAGCAGTCACTTCATCTTGTCCAGACATCGTTTACACGATGTTGTTCATCATGGGTGACGCTGAAATTGGCATTTGCTGTTCCCTTTTGTTTGTCCATCGGCGTGTTTCCATCCCAAATGCTTGGTCTAACTGTAGTAATCTAATTGAGAAGCAAATTTCAACATATCAAACCAATGATCGATCACCATGATCACCATCTGTTAAACTAAGCTCTGCGTAGGAAATCCGCCATAAAACCTATGACAACTAATGTTGAGTGTCCCATGGACCTTCCCGGTGGCCCGCCAAGGCTGGGGAAGACCAACCATGTGGCACTGAGGATTCAGGGAAGCCAGGCTGCACTGATCAGCGCCACAGACGGTAGGAGGTAAGCCAGAAGCATGATGAGCTATGCAGAATGACCACGTGATTGCTAGAAATTGAGCGACCAGCTAGTCTATTGCACAAAATGACGGATGTTTAAAGCACGACGCCGGCCTACTGGTACATGTGATAGGTTGATTCAATGGAAAAGTTTCTCACAGGATATCACTCAGGCATGAAGTCTGTTTCATGTCTCGCTGTACCTATGAACACTAGCATTATTTTGAAAGGTAACAAGCGCTATCCAATCTTGAGGTCATCCGATCCAAAGTTTGTATCTTAAAGTTGCTGGCTATTGGCTGTATCCGCCACGAATTGTTGGATAAAACATGTGGTCAATGTTCATTTTTCTGGGTGCAGAAGCTATTCTCTTCAAAGATTGCTAGCCAGCTGAACACTTGTTCAAGTCCGTTCATGTGACTTTCCACTGTTACTCTTGGTGGACCGTTTGCTTTTGCTTCGTTTCGTAAATCAGGCCCCTTCAAAGTGGCAGTGACCTCTTCATAATTTTGGCGTTTGCAATTTACAACGTGTACTGTAGTTATTGCCACCACAAGCCGAACCTGTTTGCTATTTATTTTATTTGTTTTACACATCTAAGTCAAGCTAAAAGCCTCACTGATACTTTTATATTAGCAGTAGCAAAAACCAATGCATAGAGTGTGGATGTCTACCATAGGATATCAGATGTATCCTTACTTGAATGGGTAGATGCCAACTCTATTTGTTTTTTGTATGCCCTGCATGGCTGCCTCCTTGCCACCCAGGAAGTGTCTTTGCGTGACCTGGCTGAACCGTTCAGTTTCGTCACTTGTGTTTGTGCTTTGTGTTCGCTCAAAACGGTGGGTAGCACTGGCTATGGGATGCTGGCTTTCCCTCTTGTCTTTATTCGTTTCCCACCTAGTTCCCACTAGAACATTGTCCTGTGTTTGTTGATGAGCCATCATAGCAGTGTGATGATAGCAGCAGAATAGAAATGGTTTCGACCACGGCTCACGTATACCTAGAAGAAAGCACCAGACTCAAAACATAAACGGTAAATATCCCCACCTTGTGTTGGCTAAATAATGGATACCATCCTTGATGTATGAAACAGAAAAGAAACTGTCAATGTGTTATCCTGATTCATCAACCTGTTATTGATGGATACTGTGCTGACTGATGCGTGACTTGTTATCTCGATTTCGAAATCTGATTGGTGGTTTCAAACATTTTCTATTTTCGCCACTATTAGCAATTGGTGAATGTGTGTGGCACTGGCACCCCCCTAATACATGGCTGGGGCCATCCACCGCGTCAGATTTGCTGTCCGCACGTGTGCCACCAAATGGTTGGTTGGTTGATAAATATTTTTCATAGGGGTTGAAACCACCAACTAGAACTTGCTAAGCATCATCAATCACCATGAACCACCAAACGCATCAACAGCTTCCCACGGTTTCGGTGCGGAATGCGACGTGCTTGGAGCCCAATGTGTGTGCTACATAGTCATGTCATGCACTATGGAACTGTACCATATACCATACTGAAAGCGCATGTGAACAAACAAAACGGTACTTTACTGTATGCTATTTTGTTTGATTGTCTGTATTTATGCATTTAGACTTTACTACGTGCATGTTTGATTATGTTTATGCTTGAACAGACTTGACAGGCTTGTGTATATACCTAAAATGCAGTGATGAATTTATCTAACATTTATGCATATATATATAATATGATATACATATTTCGCCGTGTGTTTACATTCAGCATATCCATAACACATAGTGTGCAGTATGCCACTTTCAACACCCCATGGACGTCGTCCATGAGTTTGAGGATGCTTGTCACTACAGTCTGGTAAACTAACATCATCAAACTCATCATCATAGAAAACTGTGGGAAACACTGGTTTTTACTATGAAAAAAAAACTATACATCATCATTTTTCATAGAAAACTGTGGGAAACCAGCCTTGGAAGCTTAACATGTACCAGCTTTGCGACGATTTTCAGAGACGCTGGCGCTGGTGCTTTATGCATGTCATTGTTCATAGAAAAAATGTGGGAAACGAGCTATACATCCAGGATAGTTTAACCTTAGAACTCGTGAGTCTTTGCTCCCTGGATAGTGATTTTTGGGTCTCAGTTCAGACTGAGAACCAGTTGTTTGAGTAGATTGGGTTGACTAGATTTGGTCGGCTTTCAATGAGCCGGTTGATGGAACAAGCATGGAAAATCATGGAACATTTGCGTTGGAAACCCTAGGGTTTTGATGGTCCTTGATCATTGGGTTCCTTGATGGGAAAATCTATGTTGGCAACCCTGAGGTTTTGATTAATTTCCCACGAGTTTCTGGGATCAACCCATGAGCCTCGCGCTGATGGCCATCCGACCGGACGACCATCCAGACGAAATACCACCTGAGAACTGACTCCATTTGCGTACGCGGAAAACCATTTCAAATGATATCAACATGTTTTCTGGTTGATTGTTTGATTGATATTTTTTTCGCTAGTGATTATCAACGACCGGTTGGTTGACTGATATTTTTCTTCGGGGTTGAAGCTACCAACCACTTTTGTTTGTCAAAAGCATTGCCATTCTGATCAAATTGGTATTATTTTGTGTGTTTTCAAAATGTTCTAATGTTCATTGCTTTCTGCACATGATAGCAAATGATTTCTCACAGATCATTCTGCCGTACCTCCGGTGAATGTCGCACAATGTGCACTGAACATTACTGAACCAAGTGATTTCTCACAAATTGGTACAATCAAGCGTTGGCTTTGTCTACTCATCCTTGAGCAGCGCTCAATCTTTTGCAAGGTGAAAACTGTCTCCAACAACGGGGACCCCATGATGAAGGTGCTGGGATAGCGCGTAGTGCCGACCCATTTCCCTAACAGGTCTCTTGAAAAGCCTGAAAACTTGGTGTTGGCAAGACACTGGTGGCTCTGAAGGAAAGTGAATTGATCATCTTCAAAAGATAAGTGCATTCATGTAGATTCTGATGGTTCAGAGGCTGTAAATGAACATGACGTTCATTTGTTTCACATAGTTTCCGAAGTAGATTCTCATAGATTCCTAGAAGATCCCCACTAGATTCCCATTCGTTCCTAGTAGATTCCCACTAGATTCCCTTAGATTCCCATTAGATTCCCATTAGATTCCCATAGATTCCCAGTAGATTCCCATCACTTTCTCCACCACCGAAACGGTACCTCCACCGTTTCACGGCCCGTGAGGAGGCGCCCAAGGCATCCGAGGTGCGCGGCGTTGCGCAGGGATGGCGCACCTGGCGCACCGTTCGTGGCGGTGGCTGGTGCATATTTCTGCGGTTTGCTTGTAGATGTATACAAGTATTCTGTATGTATATATACATATATTTACATATATATATATATTTGTTTTACATTTATTTTGTTTATTTATTTATTTTTTTCATGTATTTGTTTATTTATTTATGTATTTATGTTTATATCTAAATATGTATATAGACATAGATTTGAATGTATATAGATATTTTGTTCTTTATGTGCAGAGGTTTTTATTTAAGAATATTAATGTATTTACATAATATACAGATGTGTATTGATACATTTTTTACATAGATATATGTGCTTTCAAAATCATGTAGAGGTGTATGTGAATGTGTTATTTTTTCCGGCCATCTACATACATAGATTTGCATGGTGTTTGTTGATGCCAACATTGAAGCTTCGGATTTGTGTGTGTGTTGTGTTTTTGGTTTGGGCCAGACAGCTGATGCAACTTGATGCAACTGAGATGGTTTTCACAAAGCAAACACGGGAACAATTGGATGACTGCAGTTGAGCTTCTTGGTGTGAATCATAGGTCTTTGGGAATGCACGACTTTGGGACAGCCTTACATTTCTTTTTGTTCGCCCTTTTTTGGTTTATGATTTATGTGTATATTCACATGTGCAAGTGGAGATAGAAATAAACCTGTCATTTTCTCAGTGTGGCAATGCTACATATACAATGATTAATCATGATTAATCAACCATATCTACATGGCAATGCTCGCCACCATATGCAGCCATCGGCTCAATCTCGAGATCCTCGGATCTCATAGCGGGTGGTGGTGACTGCGGTGCCAGGCAACACAGGGGCATCAGTTGGGTCCAGTTGCTGGTACCTACGAACCATCCAATATCAACCATCATTAACAGGGATGTTTAGGAGGGGGTACAGAAGAATAACCATCCATGATATACCTAATGAAAATATAATAAGTGCTAAACACCACCAATTTTGTGGGTACACCATTTTTGGACCAATCCATTTGTTTGGTTTCTTTGCCGTTGCCTTTGCAGTTGCCTTTGCAGTTGCCTTTGCAGTTGTCTTTGCAGTTGCCTTTGCAGTTGCCTTTGCAGTTGCCTTTGCAGCCCGCCATCTCCGCAATCTGAAATTGGTTGGAACTTTTTTCAGTGGCACGAGTGCACAAATAAGCGTGCTGCATTGAGTTTGGTACTATATTCTATCATTCAATCATGATTGCTGTTTGATTACCATTTGCACAAACATCTTGTTCATGCCTGAACATCGGAGACCCTAGTGGCAATTATATAGAGTTGTTCTACAAGGCTTGGTAGCATATGCAGCAAGGTTGAGTTGTCTTGTCTTGTCGCAGCATGTTCCACCCTCGGTCTTACATCCAAAGTTGAAGTACCGCTTCGGCATGTTTTTCGCTGACGACTCTTCGCTTGATTACTGGCTGTTGTTGGTGATGGTTATTGATGGTCTCTATGTAACAGTATTGGGCATCAAATTCAGCATTCCATATGAATCACCCGCAATCATCATTGTGCTGCTGCTTGTTGATGCCCGGCGCAGTGACCTGGGTTGAGTTGGCAAACCACCATCAGTGATTGGTTTGGACTCCCATCCTCCATCAACGGATTGCACCCCCAGTGGGATATACCAGTCACCGAGTGGCTCATTGGATTTTACTTTAGTTTGATAATGGTTAATTAATTAACAATGGTTACTATAATGCTTGATATTGATGACCTATCAACAAGACACTTGTTGCACCATGCCAGGCTATTTCTATTTGCGTTTCTTATACTATGAAACTAAATTTCAACCGGTCATGAGGAAGAGAATAGCCAACAGCAGATGGCTTTGTTGACTATTAACAAATCAGCAATTGAGACCAGCAGTCAAGGGTCAAAAGTTCAGATTGCGGTGGCTCTACATTATCCTGTTTGAAACGTCCTATTTGAAAAAACCATTGGTATCAAATTCTGGAGGCAGCAAGCTGTTGACGACTTTGTACATCTTCACGTAGTTCCATTGACCCCCACCTGCTGTCATGATTCCATTTCAAGATCCAGACGAAGATATTGGCAGTGCCAAATTGTTACTGGTTCAATCCAACGCCCCAAATGTCAAATGCGGATGACAGCAGATTCAGAGCAACGTAAGTCATTCTCCGTTTCTTTGGTGACTGTGACCCACTTCTTCACCCACAAACTGGAGTGTCTCCCCGTTGATGCACCACTTTGAGGGTCCCATTATGTCCCATGTCATGGAAATTATAGATGATATCCTTGGTGACCAACAATGCCATGGTGGACGGTCTCTGAAACATGCACAATCTTCCCTGCCTCACCGATACAAAGATTCACTCACCAGGCTCCCACCGCTCAGGTTGAGGCTCGTTGGCGATGGATGACCATGTAGCCAGGCTGGCTATGGATATGGAAATGGAGGACAAAGTTGAGGCACAGCGAGGGGATCCTCTGAGCTTGGGCTGGTGAGTGGATGCCTGGTGGATGCATTGTCTCCTGGCCGGTGTAGCTATTGTGCTGTTGACACTGGTCAGTGCAAGATACAATTTGTACCGGATCAAGATCAATGTGATCAGAATAGCCTATAGCGATCATATGGGATTTAAGGATCACGGTTCGACCAGCAATGACATGTGCTGCAAAAGATCCATTGAGCTGGAGGTTGGGTCCCATCAAAGCCTCAGCGCTTGGAGTTTAAAGGTGTTGCTTGCTGATCGATGGCACTCTGCATGTCCCATCCGCTCAGAACTTACATAGGCAGTGTTAACTTGGGTAATTCATTACCAAGAACCTCAAAGAGGGATGGAAAGGGAATGTTCCTAAGGGGCACAGGGCATTGAACGACAGCAGTTTGCCTCTTTGTGGAGTTGTTTGCTGTTTTGTTGGGAATTCTCATCAATGTTTGGTCAATCAGAATCCTCTAGATAACCACCTGAATTAGCACCTGAATTAGGCACTTGATCAGCCAGTGTTAGTGCTTGCTCCATTCATCAGGCCTTTCTAACGACTTCTTTTTGGCTTTCTTGCGGAGAATGCTTGTTGAACAGCTATGACATCCTTAGAGCTGCAATGAAGAAACGTGAGCAAACCCATACAGCTTCCCAGATATGCTTGCTGGATGTTCCTGGGAAACTTTCAACAAAACACCAGCCTTTGTTTGGTAGAGTACCGCAAAGGATTCCCGAGGTAGATTTGTTCATTGATCCAGCATTTGTCCTGCATGTTGGATGGCTCTCACTTGCGCAGGCACTTCTTCAAAATACGCTGGCACACGTCACGCTGCTTGGCCACAGCAAACAACCGGTATCCCAGGATTTAACGACACTCGCTGTCCCATAGGCTCCATGTTCCACAGAGCAGTGCTGCGGGCGTTTGCTTGCGGCTGGTGTAGCGATCCCCAAGGGACGGGATGGTTTAACTAACTTTTCTATCATGAACTCAACAGGTTTAACTTTTTTACCATGTTAAACTCGTCAACTCCTTGGAGTTCGATGGATTTCCCAAGGACTTCGACATGACTTGAGGGATGATCCACTGCAGGATCCAGGTATCCCTGCCATCCTGGACACCGCGCCGAGGCAGGTGGGTTGTTCCAAGGAGACACGGCGACGTATGAAGCAACGGCTCCATCGGCGCCTGGATCTCTTGGTCAAAGGCGGCATGGCAGGGATGGATGTGGATGGAGATCGATCTATTTCTACAAGGTTAATAGTGGTTATATGGTTGGTCATTTTTAGATGGTTCATAGTTTCTTGATTATTATTTAAGGTTTATAGATGTTAAGAGTTATTTCTATAAGGTTGATATACGTTGATTGGTGGTTGTATGGTTGGTTTGTTACTATGCATGGTTATATTTTGTGAATCGTTTATTATTTGGGGGGTCCCTTATTTTGAGAAACTATGGCGAGCTGGGTTACGAACACAACCATCATTTTCATGGGGGACATGAACCAGCAATCGGGAATACCATTCCGAATGATAGTACATGAGGGGTACAGGGGTATTGACCCACAATCATATATCGGAGAGAACTGCAAGCATCAAGGTGAATTAAATAATCAAAGCTAGCAATTTGGATTCTAATTATTCAATGTGCTTTTTGGGGCAGCAGATTTTGGTAGTGTTGTTGAGTTTGATTAGTTAGATTGTTTAAGATAGATATCCAATTGTTTAGCATTTGGTTAAGCATTGTTAGTGCTAGGTCAATGATGGTGATGGTTGAAATTGAAAGACTTCCCAGAGATTGGTTAGTGAGTTATTCATGATTGGCTTTAGTAATGGTTGTTTGGTGTTTGTTTAAAATGGTTGTTTGGTGGTTGCAGTAATGGTTGTTTTTTGTTTGGTGAATGATTAGTGACAAATCAAATCGTTCAATGACTGTTTGCTCTAACGATTGTTTACAGATGGGTTAATTACTGGCTAATGATTTGTTGATTATTGGTGCATGATTGGTGAGAAATTGGTGTAAAATCGTCAATGAGTGGCCAATGATTGCTTAATCCTTGATAAATGATTGTTTCATCGTTCATAAATGAGTGCTCAATCATTAGTTGATGCTAGGTCAGTGGGTTAATGATGGGTGAATGATTGGTCAACGTTTGACTAATGTTTGGTTAATTAACGAATTCTTGATTGGTCAAATAATCAGTTGATGATTCATTAAAACAAAAGAAACCTGATTGGCACATGACTGGCCAATGATTGGTAGATAAGCGGTGAAGAATTGGCTAATGAGGGGTTACCTGCACGTTTGTCTCATTATCATAACTATCTATTTATTTGCCTTCCTAGCTACCTATTGAATCCTATTGCCTATCTAACTCTCTATCTACCTCTGCAGCTATTTGCACATACTATAGTTTGCTGATCAATCATCTACGCCGTGCTATAGACGTGGCATCCGTTCACACCCCGACGAGGGGTGGCGCTTGGTATCCGGCTCTGCGACAGGTGACCGACATGAATACGATCGCAACCTCCAGCGCTTTCACCAGATGCTGGAACAAGCGAAGCCAATTCATCAGGCAGCGCATGGCAGCGCAGACATCAGGCAGCTGAAAAATATGGCGAGTTGGGTTAAGTAGTTACTGTAACCAACTTTCAAGGGGGGATAAATCAAAAAAAATAGGAAAACAATGGTTACTGATGAGGGAACCAGGGCACAGAGGGTGAACTGACCCATACCCATGCGCCTAAACTGGCCACATATGCACCACGAAGTGGACGACCAACCCTTCATTCGACAGACCTCCCCGTGCTGCTCGGTCGTTGATGGCTGGGCAGTGGAAATCATCCAGATCCAGTGGCTCGAAAATCGAAACGGTCCAATCGGTTGGCACCGGCCTAAGAATCCACATGGCGAGTTGGGTCAATATTAATCAACCAACTAATTTGATACTATAGTCAACAATAAGGAAAATCATGATTAATGATGGGGGAAGCAGGGGTACAGGGTTTTGACCCACTGCCACATCTCGCTGGCTGTGACGGGAACTCGCTTGGGTCCAAGTCGTGGCTGGTCGAGTGATCGGTTGTTTGGTTTGGCTCGATAATACTGTTGCCAGCTTTGAACAGAAAAAAACAGCCATGGCGGTGTAGGAATTGAGCTATCCAGTTTTTGGCTTGTGCTGTGCCCCTCCCACGATCAATCTGCTATGGAAAGTGTAGTACCTACTGCCTCAAACGGCTTCGCAGATCTCTTGAGCTGCCAGACGTACTCGCAAATACATCCATGCACCACTACTACCGACTGATTGTATACACAAGCCTCCAACTATACCACCTAAACATTTGTGGATTGGATACTATCATGATCTATCATGTATTTGCACGCGGTAGTTGATCTGTCTTTGTATTGTGTGTGTGTGTGTGTCTGTGTGTCTACACTTTTGTATGGACACAAAGTCACTAGGTACATGCTCATGAGTCACATTCGTGTTTGGCTATGAAAAGTCAATACATGGAAGGATGATACCGAAACCTGCGCACCGCCAGACAAATACAAGCAGACGGTCCCATGCGAATGCAGCACAGGTGCGTTTGGGTGGAGTTGTCCTTGGACAGATAGATAGACAGATAGATAGATAGATAGGTAGGTTTGCACATGCATAATTGCATGGCTATGTAAGTATATTGTTTACATTTGTTTACCTGTGTTGTGTGTCATGTATGTGTGCCTGTAATATACTGATCACTGTCAATAGACATGATATGATGTTGAATGGGTACTTGAATAAATGTTTCATTGTGTCTGTGCGCGTCTTGTGCATGGTGACATCTAAATATATGGTTTCTGAAACGGTACATCACCACCACCAGCAGCAAAATGATTGTGGTATACAGGGAAGCAGTTTGAATGACTCTCCCAGGGTACTCCCATTTACCCCGAACGTAGCAAGGGGTTGCAACAGGTTGAAATAAAGAAACAATTTGAATCGTCAGTTCCATGACTAAAGCTCAGCAATTACCTCCTGGTCAATGGTGAGAGGAGAATGATTTGCTGAACAAGAATGTAGAGGCTGGTGAAATCATCACCTTGATGGAGGTAAACCGCAATACGGCAATAGGGAAAAGGCACGACTGGAAAAGACACTGGTCGCTGTAGCCACAAGGGAGCAGCAGATAGCCATTGTTGGGCGTTCATCATGATTCACGCATGCCCCACGGTTGTGACGGATTTTCAACGTAAGATGTTTGAAAGGTCGGTGTCAACATTTTCAATGGCAATCCCTACCTGGGATGATGCTCAACAATTTGACTTGGCGACTATTTATGTTCTACATGTATTTAGCATCCATTAACCATGACAAATGAGCCAGTAGTTGACCAGTTATTGTTTGCAATGGTCATCATTTGCTAAGGATCATGAAAAGCTGTATGTGATTAGGTCATGTCGGAATACGTTGGAATTCGGGAATGACCCCTTGTCAGCTGCGGTTTGCACGGGTCTGTGGTGGCTCCTTCTGCATCTTAATTCTGTTTCAGGCATTGTTTTGATGATGTGCTGATGGTGTTTTGGTGTTTCTTCATGCTTGCTGATGGGTAGCCATGGTTTTTGGAATGAATAGCCATATGCCTGCTGATGCCGTTTTCGAGGTTAATAGTATTTACAGTTCCTGATGATTGTTTGACAGTTTCTTGTTTCTTAATCATCTATCGGGCGCGGTGGATTCTGCTGTTTTTTTAGATGGTCCTTGATCTGCTTCGATGATGGTTATTGACGCCCTTTTGATTTTTGATTATCCTTCGTTGGTCGACCATTAACCAACATTAACCATCATTAATCATCGATGAACATGATGGTTGGTGATGGTTGTTGATGGTTGGTGAAGGACTTCATGATAGCTGAAGTGTTCGCAGTTCGCTGGAATATTCTTCGCTGGCTGGCATCCTTTTTTGTGGTCGAAAATTGGATTTCCATGGTTCGACTCGTTGTTGGTTGGTAGCATCGGAGGTTTCTCAAGTCATAGGGAACCCCCAAAATGGTTGCTTACCACAAATGGTCAATATTGGATATTTTGGGTGGTCCACTATTTTGAGAAACACTCAAGGAATTAAGTGATTCAATTGGCTTCGACTGTCCCTTGATGAAGTCTCTTGAGTTACTTGACTTGACTTGTTTCAACTGTTGTTTCCTGGCAATTGTCAATGTTTGCAAATCACCAAGAACACACAGAATAATTAGAATATCAAAGTATATCTGGAAACAAAACAGACTCTGGAATGTTCAGGAGGCATCAACAACATGCAAAAGACCAGGAGTAAGCTTCCAGAAGCCACCAGCAACCGTCACGAACCTTTTTTGACCTTCTATAAACGTCACTACAGAAACCATCAATTGCATCATAGACCATCATTGACCACCATTGACCATCATGAACCATCATCAACCAGCTTATCAGCTATCTTTCACCAGCTTATTCACCATCACTACGTATCATGAAGCCCATCTTTGACCATCATGGACCGCATAAGTGTCACCGTCATGGATCCTTGAGGAGCTAAGACGTTATCGGCCCAACTTGGCAATGGAATGCTATGCTTATCAGCCACAATCCAATTACGTGCCTTGGAATGGATGAGAAGTTGGGTGGTTGTAAACATATGGCCATGGGTCAATATCAACCAACCAATAATGGGGGATAATAACTAGTAACCATAGGGAAAACAATGGTTAATGATGGGGAACCAGGGGTACGGGGTTTTGACCCACTGCCATATGTTCTTTTCCCCCTTGTCTTTCGAATGGTGCCACACACCCGGCTGGATACATCGCTAATGCCATTGCCCTTCCGAATCCTCTCGCTCTCAAGCACTTCGCTGTTGCCATGTTGTCCGTTAGGAACCATCGACTTGCCATGTGGGACTTTGCTTTTTAGGAGGGTTTGTTTTTTCATGCTCTCTCGACTGTAGTGTTAATGGGTGCGCTGCGTGCGTGCTCATTTCGGACGCCGCTGGATCTGTCCGACGGGTGGTGATGATTCACGAGCATTTTTCAGAAAGGTTGAAACCACCAACCAGATGATTGGTGGTGTTGAGTTGAGTGGGTGGCCGGATTGTGAGTTAAAACATTATGCTCCCGATTGTTGGATGCACAAATTGTTAACCTAATAGGATAGTGAAATACAGTTCGATTAGCCAAATGAATAGAATCGTTGTTCCCAAAAACAACAGGTAATTTGGCTTTTCTTTGATCCTAATTGGCTGTTGATGTGATGATTTCGGAATTATTAGGGATTGCCGTAATCTCGGAAATTGGTACCCACAATACATGTCCTGCCTTCACAAGCAGTTTTTGAGCGATCTTTTGAAGATTGGCATTGGACAACTTTCAGAAGCCATTCCAAACCATGGCACACGATCTAGACAATTGGTGGTTTCTTGAAATGGGGAACCCCCAAGAATGGTCAGTTTATCAAGAATAATTATTAAAATTTGATGATTTGGGCGTACCCTTTTTCTGAGAAACACCCATTGACCATCGACATTGACGATTCTCAATGAACAATTTGGTGAGAGAAGCACATGTTGATGACCTACTGAAATGTGGCTTTGGATGAATATCAATCGTCACCAGACATGGGGAAACGTACCATCAAAGAAGAGAACTATAACATTAACTTTCCCTATGCTTCCAGTTACCATTATAGTGGGTAACTAGCTGGTTTGTAACCAGCTCATTTCTACCATTGTTGTTTGGGGTTGGTTACCTACTACAAAGGCAACTGGTTGCGCATAGGGTTTGAGGATGACCATTCCAACAGTTCCAGAGCCGCATCAGAAGTCATGTGGAGGCGATTTTCGCTACTAGTCACAGCAAGATTGACATCTCCATCGAGCCCAATAGCTTGGTGCAGTTTCGTTTTGCAATCTGTGGCTTCGATGTGGTGGCCTCCCTTCTATGAATGGTTGATATTTCATAGATTTTAGTAGTTGATAATGCCAAATGATCAAATTCACCCATACTGCTCCGTGTTAATAAGCGAATGCGAGCCGCACGAGGTATATCTTCAGAGTCAACGCTGGCCTGGTAGCACTGGCCTACAAGGCCGGTGGAGTTTCAACAGGCTTCAACCATCCATGGCGGTGGTTTCTGAAAAGACGGGTGCCCCCAAACCATCAACGATAAAGCATGTTTATACCAGTACTGTAAACCTATCATTTGTGGGGTTCCCTGATTTGACAAACCAGGTCACGGTCCGCGTTGCGGCCCCGCTATTTATGAGCGTTCTGGTTTGTGGAGATGAGATGTTTCAAAACGCAGGTTTCGTAGCATTTTTAAGATGTGCAAAGATATGGACATGAGATTTTTCATTGGTACTTGCAGGACTTTGACAGGCCATGTGAGGTTTGTCACACGCTTGCCATGATTTCGTCACAATGTCAGAAAAGGAGATCTTGTCAGAGAGTTTGCTGCTGGCCTTTTTTTCTCATCTCTGGCGTTTGCGCAGCTGAGCTGTGTCCTCCCACAAGTTGTCACTGTTCCTTCGAAACATGTAAGAGTACATGTACGTGGACAGGCGTGGATTCACGTCCGGTCCTTTCCCTTGGCATGGACTATACCGCCGAGGTGCTTTTTCAGATCCTGCCACAAACGATCTATTTTCTGAGTTCCTATCAACTTACTCTGGCCCTTTTTGGGCGCGGAGTCCTTTCGAACAAACTCCTGTGTTTCACAGCTTTGTGATTAAGGCCAAGTTTCTTGCATTGATTGGCCCATGCTTTGCAGCCATCGGAATGCGCATGTGACTTGTGAACCTTTTTAAAATAATGCACTTGGCACGTCGGTTCCAGACGATCAAGCAGTTTGCTTGCCTCTATGTCACGAACAGACTCCGTTGGAGGCACAGAACCCGGTTTGACCAAGTCGGATAAACCCGTGCAGGTTACATATCATCAGCCCAGCCACATCCTAAACCATCCGTGCCGGCGACCATCGTGCCACGTGGAACAACCGCGCACACGTGGATGTATGTCAGAAGATCATGATATGCCGGCACATCATGACCCACCCCAACCCCACCCCACCCCAATTACACCGGTGACCATCGTGCCACGTGGAACCACCACGCGCACGTGGACGTATGTCAGAAGATCATGATATGTCAGAAGATCATGGCCCACCCAACCCCCACCCCACCCCAATTACACCGGTGACCATGGTGCCACGTGGAACCACCGCGCACACGTGAAACTTGTAAAAAACCATAAAACCTGCGGGGCCGTAATTCGGACCGTCAGCACAAACCACCGTGTACCGACCATCGTTGGACCAACATTAAGCAATCGCTCACCAACCAGCCATACTCGTGCGTGTCGGAGCCAGTTTTGAAAGGCAGCGTGGCCATGGCTTTAGATCAAAATATTTGAGAGTACAATGCCAGATGAAAATGCTGAGATACATGTGGGATCTGTTTCAGGGCAACAAATTAGCATGTTTGTCCAATTGGAACTTGAAATGTCAGACTACATGCCCAATGAGTGCATCCGAAAAGAATAGCAGATGGAAATGGTCGGTGAAAATTGATATGTCAGACATGTGTGGGACAACATGTGGGACACCATGTCAGACGAAGTGTGAGACGAAACTGTCAGAGCACAGATCAAGTAAAATGTCAGAGAACATGGCTCCTTGTTTGTCAGATCAATGTCAGGAAACATGTCAGTCAAACATGTCCATTTCAGAACAATTTGCTGCAATATTGCCAGATGGTTTATCATTTATCAGTGAGAATACATGATTTGTCAGGATATCATGTGAACTACATACCAAATTGAAGATGATAGAAAACTGAAAACATGTTAGATGAACACAACATGCCAGAAGATGTCAAAGTCCCCCAATTCGCATGACAGCTGAAAATCTCCAAATTCATGCCAGACAACATGAGACCATCAACGCATACTGCATCATCCATTGGAAGACCTGCTGGACGAACAGTGAAATCCATGTCACTCACGCGATGTGTTCGTAGAACCGCCATAACTAATAAACCACTAGGTAATACATTTGCCCAGGGCCATGTCACGTCCCTGTGCCAAATATCGCATCAAAATCATTCGAAAGAAAGTACCTTTGGGACTGGTCTCCTGATTGATTGATCAGTGGTCTGTTTCACGTAAAAAAAATTGCGTTTTGATCGATGATGGCTGCCCATGATCCCCTGATATTGGCCCAACATGGCCCAATATTACACTAGTGAATCCGCCTGAGAATCACCTGAATCTGTGATTCTCATTCTCCATCGCAGCTGCAATGGTACCAGAGCTCGGTACTACAGTAAGGCTTTTACTTACCGGCTCTGTATGGTGCTGCATTGACAGAGGGTGATGCTATTGCAAGTATATTCCACCTTTCCCAAATAAGGCTAGGTGAATATATATATATTAACCAGCCAAACAACCAACGAACCAACGAACCAATGGTTAGTTAGCTTGTTAATGGTTGATACTACTAGGGGATAAGGACCAACAATTATAGGGGATAGACCAACTAGATATGGCTGTGGGTCGATATCAACCATCCAACAAAGGGGTAGGTAAACAGCCCAGTAAAGACTAGATTTGTCAGTTGTTCACTAGGGGTACAGGGTATTGACCCACACCCAACATGTTTCTGTTTTTGCTTAGGGAATTGAAATTATCCACAATCAATCCTACTCACCAGAGGAGCAGGACCTACGACTATATCAATCATTCCATGCCCAAAATGCCACTTGCTACATTTTGCTACTGGCACGTCGCGAAGGACCCTTGATCTACGATAATTTGGACTTCGGAAGGAGTTTTGGGCAGGCGCCAGCCTGCCTTTGGGGAATTCTGGATGGAGTTGAGTTGATCCCAAACAACGTGAGTTGAACTCCCCAGATTTCATGGTAGATCACCAGCTTGTGGTTGATGGTGGTTTATGAAATATGGATTTTCCATGGTCCTAGTTGCGACTTAACAAAGCAACACTCTCATCACTCCATTGGCCAGTTGCCATGGGTTGTTTTAGTTGGAGTTCTACCAGCTGTTTTGGCCATGGATGATGGTGACCATGGGAATACCCATTATATAACAACCCCTGGCAGCAAAAACCACAAAAAGGGATTCCAACCATCCCAAATATGGGTTATTCACTCCAAAAAGGAAGGCTTTGGCTACCAATGGTGGTACCATTGATAGGTAGTTTCCTTAAACCCACTGTGCGAAGTACAACCCCCAAGTCCACACCACTTCCCTGTGAATGCTGTGGCAATGTTTTTTCTTGGTACTTCTGCATATATTTATGCATGCAATGCATTGAAATGCCATATACACATGTACGTATCAATTGGATGTCTTGTTATGTATGTTTTTGCCACACATGTTTATTTGAAGTGTTCATCGGATTTAGGTTTTGCGTGTATGCGTGTGGCATGAGGTCAAAAAGGTCGGTCAAAGGTTTGAAATAAAAGTTTTGAATTCTTTGTTGCCAATTTATTGAACTTGTTCATGGGCCGACCACTTTTGAAACTGCATCGCAGCACTACCTAAGCGCGAGATTTCATAGCTGTTCGCTCAGTCGGATAGAAATGCTGAATTATGTGCAATCTGTTTTTTTTTAAATTTCAATGTAGCAGCTGCTTCGCAATCAATACTGACACAGATTCGCGCGGAGCCAGAATCCGTTTACGATCCCTGCACGTGCTTTCCTATGGAAGATGACCTTGTTGGTTTGCGATAGCAGTGTGCGAGGACTCACAAACCTCAGCATGTCCTGCCCATAGAGCCGGCACTCAGCAGTGTTGTGTAGCTCGATGCCATGCACCTAAACCTGGCGGGTGTCTCCTCGCGCAGGTGTAAATACCACCAAAAACTCATATGTTTTAATATATTTACTTACGGGTTTATAACTATATGTGCGCTTAGTTGTTCCAAATGGCGGGCCCCACTGCGATGGGCTTGCGCTTAATTCAGTTTGATCAGGAACTCTCTTTTGGACGACTTGCCATGTAATCAAGAGAACTGAATTTGTTTCAATTTTATATTTTCTAATTTGTATTTGTTTATATTTTTTCAAATCAAAAACAAAGCATTAGCAATGATAAAGTAGAACTGTCATGTATCACATGTTTACGAAACATCTTATCAACTTCGTATTCCATTTTCTTATCGCAATTTCAATTTATCAAACATAGGTCTAAACTCAACTTCCAAGTAGCAAACATTGATCATTTCCTTAGTAATTCGCTGAAAAACCCACGGGCCCCGTGTTCCGGAAACGGCCAGGAACCGGGCTGGAACCCATGGTCCGGGCTGGATTCGCCCGTCTACCGTGGCGCCGGCGGCTCGTGGGACTACATGGGCCGGGAGACCTGGATGGCTCGTGGGACTACAAGCGCGGCTGGCGTAGCTATCAGCGGGTGACCTTTTGGTGGTTGATATAAGGCTGATCTAAGCTGATCTATGTTGAAATCAGCTGGTGATTTTAAGTAAATCGCTATTGGTGAAATCAGCTATTTCAATCACCAAGCATCAGCCAAAATATTTTGGCAGATTAAAACCAGCTGATTTCATGGTTGAACAGCTACTGGTTGGTGGTTTGATTGAGATTTGTTATTTTACCTAGTACTTATTAACAAATGGTTGGTTGACAAATATTTTCATGGAGGTTGAAACCACCAACCACACATGTTTGGCTGTAAAAAACCAGCTGATAGGTATTTGTTCAAATAAGGTGATCAAACATGTGTGGCTGATTTCAGCTGGCGTAGCTATTTTGTAGTAATGTTCAAGTACAATTAGCTCAGTTTGAATACTTATTTGCCAGATCACTGGCGTGAGTATTTATATAAATCAGCTGTTCCAAACTCATCTTCAATGATTATTAGTATCTCGGACTTGTTACAAGGAACTGGGGGATGCAGTATTTTGTTTGGGTAGGCGATCATTGTCGCAACAAGCATTGGCGCCAGCTAGAGATCATGTAACAATGAAAACTGGTCATATATATATATATACACACTAGATTTACACACATACGTGATTACATTTGTGTATACATGTATTATATATTATTATTATTATTATTATTATTACTATTTTATTTTTATTGTTGTTATTATTATGTTATTATTGTATTTATGTATCTATATATACATATTTATATTTATTTATTTATCATATATCATCAAGCAACATCATGCATGGACAATTTTCAAGATAGCCCAAGTTACAGCTTTGCTGATGAGCTTTGATCATGGCTGAGGTCGAAGTCGTCACCCCCATGATTCAGGGTAGCGGGAAGCCCATCGGTATCGATCCTTCATATTCCTGGAGCCTATATGACTCTTGTTTTGGCAGGTTGGACCCTTAAAATTGTTTTGGCAGGGTTGACCCTTAAAATTGTACCCTATATGATCCTTCAGATTCCTTGTTTTGGCAGGTTGGACCCTTAAAATTGTACCTTTGTTGAAAGCAAGTTTGAACGCTAAAAAATCATCAAACACATGCAAAAAAAAACACGTAAAAACTGCGGCCCCATTTCCAACCTTTCTGTAAGATTGGGGCTTCACCTGCCAAAACAAAGGTCACTTGGGTTCCAGGTTAGATCATATAAAATCCTTGATGGCTGGGACCATAAAACACCTGGTTGCTTACAGCCATCATGGGAAATCTCGGGTGGGCCCTTGTGCTTTGTCAAGTTCATGGCATCAAATTCCCTTGACGCCGGCGAGGCACAAATCATCCGACGTTTTGATACATCTACATATTGAGGGTATGGATCAGTGTCTGTAGTTACTTTGATACGGGTATGCTTGTCAATATTGCAGCATCGAGATGTGTTCCCCCTGGCCTTATCATATGCACAGTGGAGTTGGCTGCCGAACTAAGTCAGAATGGCTATGTTGGGATTGGGACTGGAATCATGATGCATCATGTCCATAAATGAGTGAGGATTAAGCTGAACCATACTAGTTTTTTTTCAATGGGGCTGGGGAAGCAAAAAAGAATAGGCATGTAAAATGTAAACCATTGAAGGATATTGAGTGTTATTCTATATTTCTACATCCGGCCTTGCATGGAAAATATCGCTGCTCATGAACATACAAAATAGCAAGCATTCCAAGCGTGTCTATTACATGTCATATGTGCGTCATTTCTCATCAATCATGGGGCATAGCCGCCAACGCCGGAAGGGTGCCCCCTGTCTCGCTGCATCCATGTAGACTCCAATGGTTGGAAGCCTGGGGACCCACAGCGTTGCAGAACCCGACCCTTCCAGGAGACTTTGGAGCTGTTCTTCCGGCCACCATGACTGAGCTGCCGGTGACCAGCCGTCGTTTCTCGCTGGCAGCGGAATCCACGTTGCGTGGCTGACAGCAGAGCAGGTTTTCGATTTTGGGGGAGATGAAGCACAGAATCTGAAGCCGGAAAGTCATGTCCTGAGATGCCCTGGATAATCTGGATAGCTTCTTGTTTGGTTGACCTTATATAATCTTATATACATATTTAAATATATATATATATAGTGATTGTTTGTCCATTTAAGGGGTTGCGGAACTGTCCTTCATAGCTTTGGTGTCACAACCTGTCATGGTTGAGCCAAACAATAGGTCCTAGTTGAGTGAATATTACCTAGAGGGGGTTGTGAAAGTAAAAAATCGAAGTGAAAAGTAGACAGTGTGTTTTGCTTGATGTTGGCATATCTCTTGTAGTATTGCTGTTGAGTGCTGTTCCAAACAGAAGCAAGCAGAGTGAGTGAATTGGTGATCAGAGAAATTCAACCGTAAGATTAACCCCCTTTAGCTTCAACAGAAAAATCCATAGTCTCACTACGCTGGTTACCAAGCTGGGAAGCAGTAAGCTTGCTGAACTTGGGCTGATAGAACATGCCCAGCACTGAACTCAGCAGTGGCGGAAGTCATGACACTACCAGTGATCAACCAGTATGAATAGGAACGAGTATGAGATGGGCTCAAAAACTATCAGCAATTGCGTTCATAAGGGGTCTTACATCAGGATATGTGTTTTTTTTCGAGTTTTGCCCGGAAAAAAAAACACACACAATAGGGAATGTCCTGAAAACGATACCCTAAAGCTGTGTGATCTTGTGGGACTCAGTCAAATTCCTGAATGTCATGTTGTCCTTTTCTGTGATTACAGCATTAGCACATGGGTACTTTGGCCTTGAAGAAGCAACATCTTGGAAAGTAGATGAAGCAGCGCAGTAGATATGGTCTTCTAGATTTTTGATGAGCAGTGAGGTCGGATTGAACAATGCCCCGAACGATACCGAAACGATCTCCCAAACCTTCAAATGTCATGGAAAGGTAGGAAGATGTCCATGAGGTTCGTGTGTGGGCCTACTAATTAAAAAATCCAGGCTGCTGCTGCTGCTGCTGCTGCTGCTGCCGGTGGCTCTTGCGGCTGGTGCAATCAATCAAATATGAACTCTTGTTATCGTTGCTGAAATTTGGCAAACGACAGGGGACGTCCTAAGACGGCTGTGAATATGCTTCAAGAAAACAATTCTGAGCATGGCTCATATGAATGATAGACCACTATCGACCATCATTAGAGGTCGTCAATATGAATGAACACATATACATTCACATATTCAAATTAATAAATCAAAAAGGCCGTTTTAGTAGTTTTCATACCGTACACAACTTGTAAAACTCTTCCTCATCAATATGAACCAATGCAGCCAGGCAGATCAAGAAGTTTGCCGCGAACACGATTGCGCCCAGCATCTTGGACTGATGGCATTTAAACAACGATGGCACCAGTGAATGGAACCCTAGCGGTGTAGGGATTACAAAAGCATCCTGATGACTTATGCTTTGAAGATTCCTCTTAGTTTTCCTGGAGCAAGCTTGTGATCGTTTCTGCGTTTTGCAAAGAGGAAGGTAGATCAAAGTGGGTGTTTGTTCACAACGGGAATTGCAGTCCAAAAACCCATCCAACGTTTGCAGAGCAGCCAGCAATAGGTTGTAGTCCTGGCACAAAAAAACTGTATATAAGTAACTCTGAGTAATGTTGTGTTCGTTGATGTAGCTGTACTCCTTGGTATCATCAATAAAGCTGCAGCATTAATGCAGACAAAGATATACTTGTCACCACCAGTCAGGAGCCACCAGGATCAACCGAGACTATTCACCTCACGCAGGCGGCGGAGTTCACTCCGATGCTCTCAAGCACGAACCCCATGCGATATGCAGATGTTCGGCAGGAGCTGCAGATTTGTGAGGCGACTCCGTGCGACGGTGAAGATTTAAAGCTCTTGGGAGTTGAGACTGCAGAAGCAGAGCAGGGCTTTCGATCTGTTTGATGTGACTCACATATGGCGAGCTGGGTCAATATTATTCAACCAACTAATGGAGGATTTCCACCAACAATAATAAGGAAAACAATGGTTAACAGGGGGGAACCAGGGGTACGGGTTTTTGACCCACTGCCATATATAATTGTATTGATGTGCTAACTGTGATGAAACAAACAAGCAAGCGCTGCGGGTCTTTTGCTGTTGAACAGAACGATGGACAAAGGCAATCACATTTGTAACATGAAGCAGTGTAGTGTTTAATGGTCAATGACTCAAAGGCCCAGTGACAACAAACACCATTGGCTTTCGATTCAGAAGAAAACATAGATATGCACTTGCCCTTCATCCCCTTTCGGTCGAATGTCAATCTTGAATGATCCAATGCGGGACTCTCAATCTACATTGTTGCGAGCGTTGTCAGGGCCTAAGTTAAGCCCACAAAAAATCTGTACGTAGCCCGTATTTGTTACATGTTGTGGGTCATCTGTCCTCGAAAGATCATTTCTAACAGTGAACATTCATGAACGGTCATTAACCACCAGTTGTCCACTGTCGATGAATCGTCATTCAAGCGTCATTGGCTACTATTCCATCTTCATCATTCTCCATGGTAAACCATTCTCAACCAGTATCAACCATCATCAACCATGATTAAATATTACATGGTAACAATTACCTAAGCATTATAAAGCCACAATTCAGCCTTCAAGAACCATCAGTTGACAAAAAATCGGCATCAGTCCATCAGTGCACCATTTTTAAGCATCACGATTAGCGTTATAAACAATTAGCCATCATTGGCCATCATCCCCTACAACTGGATGTGCATCCCCAATGCTCGTAACTGGTAACATTCACCGAAAGGTTGCAGTGGTTAGTTCACCCACCTGAAAGGGGTACGGGTACCATGGTCATATCCCAGCCCTGAGCCTAGCCCTAAGCCATCAGTTGAACCAGGCCACATGCCATTCATTCCAGTGACGGTCCACCGGCAGGCCGCACTGGCCGCCGCGGAGACAAGCTTCGATGCAGGCGTGGATGCGCATCGTGACCGAAACATGCCGTTGACCATAGCTATTTGATGGTTATACTGCAGGGTTATTTGAAGGGAAATCATGCTTGATTATTGATTAATGTTCGCTATTTGATTGTTGATTAATGTTCGTTATTTGATTGGTGATTAATGTTCGTTATTTGATTTTTGATTAATGTTCGTTGTTATTTGATGAGTGATTAATGTGCTTTATTTTCTATGTTTCCCAAATGTAACTTATTATCAAGTGGTTGGTTGGCATGTTTTTTTCATAGGGGTGATTCAACCACCAACCAGTTCTACTTCATGGTTATACTTTATGGGAAATGATGGGTTGATTGATGTTGTTTCTTGATGATTATACTTGATGGCTTTTTTTTAAGTTGGTGTTGTGTATTTGATGCTTATACTGTATACTTGATTGTTTTTGAAGGTTGATTGCTGTTGGTGATTTGATGGACACACTTGATGGCTATTTGAAGGTTGAGTAATACTACTTATTTGATGCTTCTACTTGATGCTTCTACTTGATGCTTCTACTTGATGCTTCTACTTGATGCTTATACTTGATGGAAAATGGCGGTTGATTCATTTTGCTTATTTGATACTTATATTTGATGGTTATTTGAAGATTGATTATGGTTGATTGGTGTTTGTTATTCTTGACGCTTATACTTGATGGTCATTTGATGGTTAATGGACCCGAGCAGAAGGTATTTCCAAGGATTGTTGTTGGCTGTTGCCACTATAAACCAACTTGTCGACAATTACTAGCTACACATATGCGTCGCATTCACGATTCATTACCCATCATTGGGCATGATGTGTTGAAAGGGCTCTCCTTGCTTTAATTGTGGCATTCACGTACTGCTGCTGACAAGGATTGGGTACACGAACATGGACATTTTTGAGTAGCTCCTGGATTTTCCAGATTTGGGATACCACATTGAACTGGATGATTGGATGCATCCCTCATGCGGTTATCCATGTAACAAGCATACCACCTCAGAGACTATGCACCGGCTTTTGCTGCAACATACTGCATTCTTTGGATAATTCCATTTGGATTGTGTATTTATGTAGTAATTCTGGTGACCCAGAAAATGAATCCCCCTGTGCCAATGAATTTGTGTTCAGCAGCAAGGTAGTTTAGAGCTGCTGTTTTACAACGAACCATCCAGCAATTGACTTCCTTGAGCTTTCATCCGGAATATCACCTAGTGACCTGGGCGATCAAGTACAATTGATATGTATAAACATGTCACTTGTCACAAGTTGTGTTTTTTCCTGTGCCTATATTTGTTGTTTGTGGTTTTGGACATGTTCCCTTTGTTCAGATGGTTTGGGATGGTTGATGGACTACTGCAATAGTTTTCAGATAGCTCCTAACCACCAACCAAATATCCAAGAATGGTCCATGATATATCCATGTTTTCACACTCATCTTTCATGTGTATATATATATATATATATGTATGTATATATATGTATATGTATGTATATATATGTATATATAGTGTATCCATTTTATCCTAGCCCTGCAGCCAAGAGCAGCCCACCATGCACTGCACTTCCTGAGCCGCGACCCGACAGTCTCTGCAGGCGAGTGCAAAGAAGAGCTTGACATGCCCAAATTCGAGTTGGGCAGCTCAGTTCATCAGCGGATGATGCCCAACACTCGGGAGTGGGGTGAAGTTGTTGCTCACCCAACCATCCCAAATTATCCCAAATTCATATCTTGTTTTTGAAGTTTTTGGATGATGACATCAGAATTTGAACTGGCCGCCACGCCGTTTCTGAAGGCAAAAATATCATGAAAAGACCACCCAAATGGTATTTTACCATTGGCGAAATCCCAATGCAGAACGCATCGCCAAAGCTCAAGATACTTAGCTTGCAGCACTTACTCTTGGAAGCCTTGGACTCTTAGATCTCAGAGTTTCACTGGCCAAAAGAACCTGTGTTCCGTGGCTTTGTAAGTTGATTTTACCTGATGAAATGAATACTAATCCTATGTAGGCATCATACAATGATTGTGATGACTCATTGACATTATTACCTATCTATCTATCTATTTATTTATTTATCTATCTATCTATCTATTTATCTATCTATCTATCTAGCTAGCTAGCGAGCTAGCTATCTACCTATCTATCTCTCTCTATATATATATATCTATCTAACTAACTATCTATCTATCTAGCATTATCGTTCATTAGCGTTCATTATCTAACTCTCAATGAATCTGTCTATGTACATATTTTTATATACTTATCTATCTATGATCTTTTGTGCACATTTATTTATTATGTATATATATATATATATATATGATCTATGCACATATATTATATACATGTCTGTGTGTGGGTGTGTCTATATTCGCCCATATCGAAGAAAACACCAATCAATGGCAATCTCAACGTGGGCATCGATTCCCCGGGCCTTGGAAATCTCGTTTTTCGTGCTTGTTGGAGACTGATCCTTGGGCAACGAAACTGACAACGTTCATAGTGGGTACTGTGGTTAAGTGGTTAATGGCAACCAATTCATCACGAAGAATTCATGATGGTTAATGGTTTTGAATAGGCCATGACAATCAATGATGGTGAATAAGGGTTAAGAATGATTCATTTGTAAATAATGATTCGTTATGATTGAACTGCAGCAATGATTCATATCGTAAATAATGATGATTATATTAGTTGTTTATCATTTATCACATCTCTCTCTATATATATATATTACTTATCATTTACAACTTATCACATAAGTTGTTTATCATTGATCATTTGTCACATATGAGTTGTTTATCATTTACCATGTTCATTACTTCTTCACCATATAATTCTGATGAAACATCGCCCCCACCTCCACCAGGAGTGCTTCAGCTTGGTTGGATGCTGGGCTCAACGACGAAGGGCTCCAGCCGGGACACCTGGTGGCGGTGCACCGTTTCCAGGCGAGCTGATTCACGAGCTATGGCGAGCTGGGTCAAGCAGTGAACCAACCAAGAATGATGTGATAACCAAGCATTTTTTAGGGAGCTGGTTAATAATGGGGAACCAGGGGGACTAAGGGTTTTGACCCATAGCTGTATAGGGGATATACCAGCAATAGTAGGGAATAACAACCAACAAAAATGGTTAATCATAAGGGACATAATGGTTGACAAACAGTTTACCGAGCAATTTCATAGCTGGTTAATGGTTGACAATGGGGGATGACACGCAACAATAATAGGGGATATACCAGCTATATATGGCAAGCTGGGTCAAGCAGTTTACTGACAATCAATAGTGAACATCATAGCCAACAATGGGATAACAATGGTTAATGATATACTCATAGATGTGTTCATTGTTTTGCGGCAGCAATCATTTCCAATCCCAAAATGGAACGACTTTGATTGTCCTGAAATATCATACTGGGTGTAAAAATGGTTGAAGCAGTGGTGAATTACTACAGTAATTAGTTTATGATGGTTCATGAGGGTCAATAGTGGCTTATGATGAACAAGGATGGTGAGCTGCCAGTTACTGTCAATACTTGGCGGTACTGGCAACAATCCCAAGAACCACGGTCTTTGTTGATAGGGCATACACCATGGGTTTTACATGCAAATGATGTAACCCCGAGAAAATCGGAGTGAAATCAACCCAGCCATGTCGTTTACCAGCCATGTTTGTCCTTTGTAGCACAGTTTATCTCGGGTGCTGCCATCGTTTCCCATGGAAATATTTGATCCACCAAAGTCAAGGGGCGGTTGTACAGAATCGAAGCGTGGGACCAGAAATTCTTGGAGGCTGGGTTTGTCATTTTGAGCCATGAAATGAAACTATTTAAATGACATGCAGTACGAAGCTCAAGCAGCCAGGATGAGCGTGTTGCTTGCTTCTGTGTCGAAGCCTGAGGTGAAGTCCTCATGCGACCTGCGCAAGTTCTAAGCCCAGGTACGTGTCACAAGATGTCACAAGCCCAATTTCAGATTTTAAGGCAAGCTGGGCGCAACTTGGAAGGTCCATCTTGGGTCGCTTCCAAGTCGCTAAAGGCAATTTGCGGTGCCATCTCGCACGGCTGGCACGGCATAATCAGGCACTTGTTTTGCTACGGTTCTGTTCGCAATGATTTCTGGTTGGTGGTTCTAAACATTTTGATTTCCCTAGCAATCATTGACAAGTAGTTGGTTGACTAATGGTTTTTTATAGGGGTCGAAACCATCAACCAGATTTGCATGTCAGTCAAATTGATCCACCCAAAACTGCTCACAAAACATCACGCTGTATTTGTGCATTGTGCTTTTTGGGGCAGATGATCTTGTCAGACGAGAGCCACGAGCAATAGGATGGGCTGCCCTATATAAGTTTTGAACCTATGATTGGTCGTAAATGATGCACCCCTATATTGTGGTTTTCACGTCGTATAATCCTTTGATAAGATTTGTTAGATTTTGTTAGATAGATTGTTGTAACCCCAATTTGTTGTCTAGGTTGTGTTTTTGAATTTCTGTTGAACATGTGTTTTTCCCTAGTCTTCGGGTTTGTTGGTCCATTGACTGATATGTTTCAGAGTGGTGGCTCAAACACCAACCAGTTGTAAGCATTTGATGTACAATACCCAAATCACAGTCGGACTCAGCAGTTTGGTACGCTGATCAAGTCCGTTACGACTCGTCCAAGCATGGCAGTTGGACTGTTTTCCCAAGGTTTCTGCGGCAAAGACCATGAAAAATGAACCAATGGGTGGTTCACAAGCCCATTCAGAGAAATGGACAGACAGGGAAGCCGCCAAACATAAAAGACAAAAAAATCAAGGTGCACTGTTGCAACGTGAAACCCACCAATCCTTTTTGTGAACTCCTGCATCTGCAGTACACTGCAGCATGCGGCTTTGGAATGGCTGAGGTTTCTGTCCTGGGTTTCAGGCCCGACATGAGGATCATGTTGTATTCCACAGGGTTTAGAGCTACATGCGGAAGGCTTTGTTGTGGGTGCGTAACAAAGCGTATTTAATGTTGACTTCAAGCGTGGGGTCCATTGCTGAGCCCTGACCTTGAGTTTTCATGAAAGACGCGACATGAAATCTACAGCAGGAACTTCCTTGCTGGATCAGTGATTTGTTCTTGCTGGATCTCCAGTGATGTGTTTAATAGAATCAGTTATTTGTTTTTCTGGGCTGGATCAGTCGTCATGTCTTAGTCGCATGTTATATCCTGTGATTTGTTTAATGGAATCTCCAGCCATGTCATGGATCGCCAGCCGTGCCAACTGCGACGACTTCCTTGGTTTTGAAGGGGACCGCACGCAGCGCAGCTGGGCAGATGGCTGGCCGCGATCCCCAGGTGTAGTGCATGTTGGTCCGGTGTTGGGCAACCGTCCACGATCCAACCCAGAAGCCCTTTCGAAGCAGGAGCAGATAGTAACAGCATTGATCATTCAAACATTTTTAGTAATCATGGCAACAGCCAATTTTTTGGCTAAGTCAAACTGTTCATGCAATTATCCAACATGTTGATGGCCACAATGGCCGATCCATAGTTTGAGCATGAATGGTTTGTGTTTTTGCCATCCCAAGGGGCATTGCCCTGTCAGTGGTGAAACTTCCTCGCGCACTCTGTCAATGGCGGCTGTGGTATGCCATGTAGTACCTGAGTGATCGGGGAAGGTTGTAAGAAATGTCAACCTACATCAACCTACCATCATCAACTATCGCTATCCATGCTATTCACATTCGTATCCACTATCAAGTTCGCCATGATGTTCAACATCGCTACCCATGGTATTACCATGAAACGCTCTACTGTCAGAGCCAAATCTAGCTTCCCCTCATGGGGTTTCACAAGCGCAGCACCGACAATGTGACGTTCCGGGCGGCCTTGCAATCCTCAAGGAGGTGGCACTGACGTCCACCAACTCCCGTCCTCTCTGAGGATTCGCTGGGGTAGGCTCGTTGATCTCCGCTTAAAAATCGCCATGCTTTGACACCAAGATGAAACATTTCCATTTTGACATGCCTACATTGCAGAGCCTGGCCAACATTGCATTGGAGCAGGACAACAATTGAGCTCGACTGGTTTGTTTCTGTCCATAGGATTGATGTCCTACTTCGGGATGCAAGTTCAGAGATTCAGAAGAAACAATCTCCAGGAACATAGTTTGCTGTGGCACTTTTGGACTTTGATGCACAAATGATGGGCATGTGGGCCAGGGGTATGATACCAGAGACTTCAGGGGCGCAATCTGACACCAATACTTTACCATTACTCCTCATCAAAAGAGAGTGGATGAAGGGTCCCAGTGTGTTTTTTGCTTGCTTTGTTTTCAGTGGGGGCTGAGGGCAGAAAGTTGTGCCAGATCTGGGAGAGCTGATCTACGGATCTATACGGAATCAACGGTACACTCTGGTAAACTAACCTGACAATGGAAAATCCACCATTTATCGGTGGTTTCCTAGGGTTTTGCTAGAAAATCTGGTAAACTCCATTGCGAGGTTAGTTTACGGGAGGGTAATATAGGCAAAGAGTCAATGAGTTTCAGCCTTCCATTTTTCTCATTATCGGTTTTCATTGGCAAACATCGAACCATCTCAATGAGTTCACAGGATTTTCGGCGCCACAAGAGGGGATGGCTGCATGTTATTAACTTGTTGACCGTTTGATTGGTTCTGGTTGCTTCATATTCTTTTGAAAGCAAGTAGACAACCACGCTTGTAAGAAACAAATCTCCACTAGTCGTCTACGCCAGAAAAAATGTGCAATCCCCAACCAAAAAAAAAACTGGGTGCACTGGGTGCCCAGGGTGTGGCAGGCTGCTTGCAAACAGGGGTTGATTACGAAGTAGAAGCACAACTTGCAGCCGGTACATTATTCCAACTTTCATTTGAATATTTCAATAAGTCGCAATGGTAGGCATATCCTAGGCTGTTCGAGGCATGATCGGGAATCGCAATTGTTTGAGCAGCGCAAACGCGGTACAGCCAAGTGAGTAGCTTGTGACACTTGTAAAGTACTCGAGACTCAAGTTTTTGTTTGAGGTAGTACATGCAAAAACCTTTGAATGCATAGAAACAGCACAAGTGCAACAAACACTGCAGGAACAACATACACCAACACCATAAGGGCAACAACAACAACAACAACAGCAACAACCATAGCAACCACAACCACTCTCACCAACAACGAAATTTGAGGCATGGTTGATGGCCCTGGTGCATGCCTGGCTTTGAACATTGCACTTTGCCAGTTGTGGATTGGTTTCGAGTTCCCTGGCATGAAACAAAACGAGAAATCTCTGAAAAAAGGGCGTAACCAATTGGGAAAGATGTTTCGTGGGGAGATCTTGTTGCTTTTTGGCAATCATATGGCTATGGGTCAAGCAGTGAACCGCCAATTTCATGGGGGATGCTAACCAACAATTCACAGGGAAAACAATGGTAAATGATAGGAGAATCAGGGGTACAGGGTTTTGACCCACAGCCATATCCGGACATTGGGTACCTTTTTTTCTCATTAGAGAGTCTTAAGATATTTCAGCTCCGAATCCACCTAGCGAAGATGGTTGAAACTGTTAAATGGGTGTTTCTCAAGTCTTAGGGGTACCCTCAAATCATCAATTATTAACCCTTTATAGTAACAAAACCAACCCTTTTGGGGGTTCCCTATTTTAAGAAACCACCAAATACTGGTTGAGAAATGCTCCAGCAGTCAAATCATTCGGTTCTTCGTGGAGATCAGAGACCATAACAGCTCGGTGTTGTAAAGATTGCGGCTGTGCCAGTGACGGTCTGCCAAGTCGTTGCCACTGGTGTAATGTGCACTTTCTGAAGGTAGACTCAGGTGCCAATCAGTTTGTACTGGCCGAGGAATGAGCCAGAAATTGTTAATACTGCCGTCCAAAGTTGCATGCAACTGCGCACAACAGCTCACTTTAATACTTTAAGCGTTTGGCATATGGCTATGGGTCAATATTAATCAACCAATAATGGGGGATAAAGTTCACCAACAATGATTGGGAAAACAACAATAGGGTTTTGACCCACTGCCATATACTTCTCAACTTCGCCTGGGTTGATTTAGCAATATAGTTTTCCCTACGCGTTCCAAGAGTCCCGATTACAACATGAAAACCCACATCATGACATGAGCAACGGATCACTTTGCACCAACCACTAAGTGGATGGATTGAAACGTATACAAGATTGGGTTTATTCAAGGCTGTTGACAGGCATTCATTACAAAACCGTAACCATTCGTAACCCATATGAACTGATAGTCTTCGGTTCCGCAAGGGAACTGGGAATTACCATACCGGAACCCACATGAGCTGACAGTCCCTGTGAATTCTAAGGGTCTGACTTTGGGTTACTTGGATGTGCACACCCGGGCTTGGGGCTGGGATAGAACTGTGGTAAGTAACCCTATGAGGTCGGTGCATCAACCCCTACAACCATGGTGAATGTTAGCAGTTGCAAAGTGGGGATGCGCATTCAAGTAGGATGTATTTGGTTGTGTTGATGTACTCGGATAATCTTGCAAAGATTACAGAACATCATATAACCATCCTAGAGTAGATGGAGATTTCCCCATCTTCAGTACCCGTTGGGGATGGTCCAATTTGATATTTCTATCTACTACATTATATGTCTACATACCACACTACATGCACGTAGTTAGTTGCAAGAACTCATTTCGTCCTGGTTGATACAAGTTTAGCTGATGGGACCGAGTCATTGGCTGGCACAGTGCGGCGCTCGGCGTATGAATGGACCAGATCTTGTTTTGATGAGCAATGCCCGAAACCAGCGACGCCAGCAGTTCCCCAGCGGAACATGTAGGATCCATTGGATGTGGTGAATCATGGTTTTGGCAAATGATGAGGTATGGCGAAGGCAACGTGTTCTAAAAATGAGGCCCCAAAGCCATGCTGAGTGGTAGGGTAGCTTTTTTGACGTGTTGCGGCCCCATTTCGGGGTAAGTGCATCCCAGCAAACTACTGAACTCATATACAACAGGCATCTCCGGTTTGTCGCGCAATTCATGTTTGGCGGCTGGCAGGGGGAGCTGCCGAGGGGCCTGGCGACATTGGATGAGACTGAAATCATGACAACCTATGTGTAGGGTTTTCGGGGCCACGAAACGACCTGTTCTGTAGTTTTTTAATCACGTTCAAATCCTTAGATAGCCTCATTGCCATAGTTCCCAGGGTCTTCCCTCAAAATTACGCAAGAGAGCATGGCAGTCACGGAGAATGCAAGTATTCAACTAGTTTAACATCGGTGTAGGGGGGGTCGTTCGCGGAAGTTACACCCTTGGTACCGGTTAGCCAGGCGCCTAGGCTTCGGGTGTTGGCAAGCCGCAGGGTCAGGTGGAGTGCGAACGCCGGCAGAGGGCTATCCCGGCGGCCCTTAGAAAGAAGAGGGGGGTTGGCCATTTGCAGCAACCAGGAGTGGCCTTTCACCAAATGCTAGTCTGATTTTGCCGCAAAATGTTCCTGTGATTGATTGCTGCTTCAATGTCTGTGTATTTGAAACCCCGATCACATAACATAGACGCAAACTAGTCGTTTCCCTAATGTTTCCTGTACGATTCTTATTGTATGTTTTGTTGTACACATTGCAACTGTTTTTTTCATTTGGTACACAAGGTAAGGACTCAGAGCGTATTACAGAGTTTTTGCAAATCAGGATTAATTACAGAAAAATCAATCTTTGCTGTAGTGAATCAGGCTATTGGCTGACATGACTACTACTTTTTGTATTCATTGCATACGATATCATACAATGATTGCAGCAATCTTGGCATTGTAGTTTGATAGCAGCTTATATTTGTACGAATAGACTATATTATATATATATGTTTATTTATGTTTATATATATATATACATAAATATTCTTATACATGAATATTGCATGCTATACAGCAAACTCATTGCTATTGTTGATAGACTTCAGATCGTTTCATGATTTTATCTATATTCAGCAGAGTTCCATCTATGGTGATTTTGGAATGCATCGTACGTATAGTTCACCCCACTCTGATCACGAAAATATGCTGCTACTCTGAGGTCAGTTGTATGACGAATCTGAACCCATAAGAAGTTTAATGTGAACTGATCTGAACTGACTGGTAGTATTTTTCTTGCTCTCTTCTTTGTTGGTTGATGTTGGTTGGCTGTCAGTCAGTGCAATACTGATACCAGGGAGAACCTGGTTGTCGCAACTGACAGTTTCTGTGGGATACCTCGCTTCAGAGGAAACCAGGAGCAACGGTTCTTGTGGTTTCAACGGCAGAACGGATGGCATCCTCAGCCTGGCAAACATCTCCACTGGACGACGCTGCCTTCTCCATCATGGGCCCCCAGTGTGAAAGCCCGAAATCGGTGGTTGTGCTGCTACTGTTTCTTCCAGTCTGGCATGAGAAGAAAACATGAGAAAGTTATACCACTGAGGTAGCTTATAAGATTGTGGACGCTTCAACGCCGGGAACTTCCCCCTGCCACGGAAAGTATGCCATGTTTCCTCACCTAAACAGCCTAGGCTTCAATTAGTGTATCGAAACTTTCTGGCATTGTCCATTAGGGCTTGCCCGAGCATCGCTTTTACGCAGCTAAACATTGCAATAGTTTCAATCTTTCAGATATGTGTAAATTGGGTACCATGCATGGACGACTTCTTGTAAATTTGTTTGTTCCCGAATGCGTAGAGAAGGGTTCTTGTTCGACTGGGGTTTGTGCTGGTGTCCTCCTCGAAATTGCATTTGGGGGTTGCAACCACGTGTTGGCCGTACCAGTGGCGAGTCTTCGGCTTGCCAAGAAGCTTTAGTTTCTGAGGTTGGTTGGCTTTGCAACCATGCTGTTTTCTAAGGTCCAGTATGATCTTTAAAGATGTTGAACAAAACATGTGACAATGTGAAATAAAAAACAAACAATGTCAGAAACAACAGGTTTCAAAAAATCAACAAAAGCATGCCTTTGAGAAGTCTGACCTTTCGACTTCATTGAAGTCTGTTTGTGTTTTCTCTTGTGGGGCAGTCGGATTTGCAGGTTCTTCAATTCCATTTGGTGCTTTCGCCGGCGCAAGACTGGAACAACTCCCATAATCTGACATGGCAACGGAAAATCCTTCATTTCAATGGATAATTTCCGAGGGTTTTCCCTATGCATCTACCATTGCCGTGTTAGTTCGCCAGAGAGCAGAAGTTGCCAAGTATACGTGTCCTGCTGGTGGTGGGGGTGGTGGTGGGGCTGGTGATGGTGTTGAGGATTGTGAGATTGTTGAAGGAGAGCGGAGGTCAAACGACGACAGTCTAACAGTTGGAGTTTCACGCCTGAGTATCACCCCACGCGTGTCACTTCAGGACTGGCACCCCAAGAGTCTCAGACCAAGATTGTCTAGAGAGCCACTCCAAGAGTGATGAAAAGTACGTAGAGTGTCACTTTGTGTCTTTCGAGACTCAGAAGATCGTACCGTGCTTTTCTTCGTCCCCCAGACTTCAACGCAAAGAATACCAAGAGTTGCATACCAAGACTGTTCGTGAGTGTCACTCCAAGAGTGTCATACGAACACCAGTGCGTCACCCCAAGTGTGACTTGCAATAGGCCTATACTTCAGAAGTATCTTGCCAAGCTGGTCTTGCCAGCAAGCGTCACATCTGCCTTGGGACAGGGTCTCACAAGAGCGTATTTTGAGAGAGAGAGAGAGTCTTGGAACAGTACAAGAGTGTCCTTACAAGAGTGTTCCACAAGTGTCATACTAAGAGTCCTGCGCCGAGCGTGTCGCACAAGATTGTTTTACCACGTTGCGATGTGAAAGACTTCTTCACAAGAGTGCCTCTCCAAAAGTGTCGCTCCAAGTATCTCTTACAAGGCAAGAGCGAAGCGTAGGTTCATTTGGGTTCGTGTACTACATCTTGGAATTCAAATGTCTTGGTGTGTTTCTCGAAGCTGCTGTCAACACTCATTGCTAACATGAATCAACCTTGTTGTGTCCATCTGTCTATCAGGACATCTTCCTATCAGTTACTATCTTCAGGCCAGCCAGACCTTAGTGCAACCACCTCCGGCTACGATAGCGGAAAACGACGGCGTCATTGTAGCCTGGAAAACCGCAACTCAGCGTCGGTCGTGGCAGTGGCGAAGCAGCGCAAGCAGCTATGGATGCAGAGATTTCTTACAACATGTTCCGAAGGTTTACCACAAGTCACCTTGAAGTCACCTTGAAGTCACCTTGAAGTCACCTTGATGTCACCTTAAAGTCACCATAAGTCACCATAATACATTCACCATTATATGATTGTTTTGATCAATTTGGTACGTATACGATATTGTTTACAGCACTTGTTATGGATATGTTTCCATCAAATGTACCATGTCAATGAATCACCCGGGAAGTGTCAACTAAACCACTACTAACCACTAGCAAAGGTAGTCGGAAATCGAGCGGTGAATGAACCGCCAGTCTGGCCCTTGAGTAAATATAGGTGTAGGTAGCGCAAGGCATGCTCAACATCAAGAATTTGCCAGGGACCAGCCATGGGTCTTTTTCAGGCCATCCAGCAGAGATATCTTTACACCTGGCAGGGGATATCACTTGATGTAGCAGGTGTATGCAAGTGTCCAACAAATGTGAAGACATACTGTAGATCTGAGTGCATATGTACTATATGAAGAATGAATCAGAATGATGTGATATTATGTAAAAAACAAGTAAATGAATATTTATACATATTGTTTATATACATATAGTCATAGTATATTGTCATTGTTATTATATGTTCAAATATGTGGAAGCACAGCTGAAAGCGATAGAAGAGAAAATGAGAAAGGGAGAGACATAGATCAATTTCTATCTATTTATATATATATAAATATATATGTATTTATTTATGTATCCCCATAGTATTGAGATCTGTGCTTTGACTAGTTCCATCCGCTGTGCCAACTGCTGCAGGGAACGCGATATGGCCATGTGCAATGTGCAGCTTCTTGTTTTAATGGAATCTGACAACCACTACCAAGTGGGAGGAATCTGACAGTATCAATCTTTCCGGAAAAAAAGCTCTGACTCCTCGCAGTGCAAGTTTCACTGCAGGGCTCAGGGAGACTCGTAGATACATTGGTTCTGTGTTTAGGGGGAAAACAGCTGGTGGTTGTAGGGAAGCAGGTTTCCCGATGCTTTTGCCACTTGGTTCATGGCAAATTGAATCGACACTCTGTTGCAACCTTTTGGTTTTTGAATGACCATGGATGACCCGATCAATCAGATTTTGCCAATGTTTCATATCACTATCATTCACTCTATCATTCACTCTATCATTCACTATCCAAGTGGCTTCCTTATACGTTTGTGGAAACTCGGCCGCCGCTCGTCTCAGGACGAAGATCGTGGGGATGATTCACGAAGACTCGCTCGAGTAAGATGGGTCCATACATCACGCTTGCGATCATTGGTACCCCCGATCTTCCCCATCAGTCACTATCAGTAGGGAAACCACCTTCAGAGTATCCCCCATGTTTTGTCCCGTGATCGACACCCCCGAAAATGTGGCTTACCCCGAGGTAAGAGCGGCTACGTTGTCTCAACGCATCAGGGTCCATGAACGCTCAGATTGATAGTTTCCATGTGTTTCCTATCAAATCGCTTGGTGGTTCGGGGGTAGCTGCTATTGTTTGTGCGGCACCTTGCGACTCCATAGCCTCGTAGTGCCAGCAACCCGGTTGTTTGATGCTTCCTTTGTTCCTTAAGTCCGTCGGGAATACATAGTCAGCTGCCAAAGAAAAAACTCTTGTTGACAGGTGGCTATCATTTGGTATGGTTGGTTCTTATTATGAATGCATCATTGAGTCAGCAACCAACATTATCCGACACCCAGCATTCAGTATTTCCCCCAATTGCTGGCGGACTCCTGCATGACAGCAAAGTCTGTTGGGCGACCTGTGCGTCATTGACAGCCGCAGTGTGTTATGTGAGTCATGAACTTCAGGCCTTGATTGATGTGAGTAGGTTGTTGAACAAATACATGGCCGGCAGAGTCATGTCAAGACAGGCGTCGATGGAATCAGGTCAAGACAGTCAAAGATAACAATACCACTTGGAACTTTGGACGTAGCTGCCGGAGACACCTTGTTCTCTTCCGTTTCTTTTGTTTTTTTTTCAGTTTATTTGGCCTTGTTACAGCCTGAAAATTATCCAAGTGTGCAGCCGATGCAATCGTGGTCGGCCAGGATTGTTTACCACCACTAGTAAGTTCCATGACGGTCATTGATCCCATAGTTCTGCAGGCTGGAAGTGTGCGGCTGTCAAGACTGGCACGGGTGTTGCGCGGTCCACCGTCCATCGGAAAGTCCAATTGTACGAACTAAGCTGCCTGAAATCGGAATCTTGGGCAAAATTCTATTGTGCACAAGATTGGGGTCACCCACATCATTTGCTGCGTCACACTTTACGCAAATGTGGTTGGGGTTGGATTATCTTGTCCAACTACTCTATCAAACGTATGTACAGTATGTACGTAAGTTGTGTAATTCATGTATGAATGTATGTGTGTATGCTGCATGCTTGTTGGTTTGTATATTTGCGACGTATGGGTGTTGTATAGACAGTCGATGTAGGGTATGGTTTCATATTTATGCAACGTCCGGTGGGTATGTTTGTATGTTGAATGTGCGTATGTATTTGTCAGCACATGCATGCACGTATGTTGGTGTTTTGGCCATATTCAACGCAAGTGAAGTTCACTACAATTCATGTCATTAATGTCATGTGCACTGCATCACGTTGCCTGTGTAAGAAACTGTGAAGTATGTTACTGAGATTGCGCAGTGGATGCAATGTTTGTCATGTTTGCTTCTTGAAAAACATATATATATATATGATGTGTTGCACTGTTTGATCACAAGGCATGTAAGGTATGATATGTGTTTCTTGCTATGTGATGTCATGTGCTACAGTGGAGGGTAGGCGAACGGATTCAGTAAGAATGCGGCCTTGTTCCAAAGAACAATAGCTGTACTCTCCATCTACCTCTCTTTTCATATTGTATAGAATGCTTTGCCGAGACATGTTGCAATTTTAGCAAAATTGCTTCTCGGACTCGGACGTGACATGTTATTTAGATAGTTCACCCCAGCCAGATTGGCCCAAATTGGTTTCATTCGATGGCTAGGTTGCATTTCGTCAGTATATAGGCGCATAGACGTTTGTTTATGCAAATGGGATCCTGTTCAGAAAACAAGTTCACAAGCATGTGTAAAACATAACTATATATATATATATACATACTCCACCATGACAAAAGTTTTTCCTCTTGGGTGGTGTAGAACCCTTTTCCCCCTAGACTCCTACAACAGATTTTTCTTGGTTGTCACGGACCACGGACCACTCCTGTGAGCTTTAATAGTCTATTAATTTAAAACGGGGTGATAATTCGATCCGCCACACAGGCCATACGAAACCAACCTAGAATTTGATCCGCGGCACTATGATGTCTTTGGGCCTGCGAGCCTTTACAGGAAAAAACTTTATTCCTGTTGATGAGCAGTTGAATGACTTTACTTCATTTGTTGCGGGTGTTCTTCAAGGGCTCACAAAGGCAAAATGTTTGGACACATCATCCTGCATTAGGCGCAATGCCGCAACTAGAAAATGCCGCTGAGCAGTTGAATGACTTTACTTCATTTTTTGCGGGTGTTCTTCAAGGGCTCACAAAGGCAAAATGTTTGGACACATCATCCTGCATTAGGCGCAATGCCGCAACTAGAAAATGCCGCTGAGCAGTTGAATGACTTTACTTCATTTGTTGCGGGTGTTCTTCAAGGGCTCACAAAGGCAAAATGTTTGGACACATCATCCTGCATTAGGCGCAATGCCGCAACTAGAAAATGCCGCTAAGCAGTTGAATGACTTTACTTCATTTTTTGCGGGTGTTCTTCAAGGGCTCACAAAGGCAAAATGTTTGGACACATCATCCTGCATTAGGCGCAATGCCGCAACTAGAAAATGCCGCTCCACCATGACAAAAGTTTTTCCTCTTGGGTGGTGTAGAACCCTTTTCCCCCTAGACTCCTACAACAGACTTTTCTTGGTTGTCACGGACCACGGACCACTCCTGTGAGCTTTAATAGTCTATTAATTTAAAACGGGGTGATAATTCGATCCGCCACACAGGCCATACGAAACCAACCTAGAATTTGATCCGCGGCACTATGATGTCTTTGGGCCTGCGAGCCTTTACAGGAAAAAACTTTATTCCTGTTGATGTATATATATAATATATATATTTAGAGATAGATATGGAAATATTGCATATCCTTGTTTATGCATATGTATATTTTATATATATATATATATGTAGAAATTGATGGATATAGAAATATATATTTATTTAAAACAAATATTTAGATATATCATATATCCATATATATATATATATATATTTAAATACAAATATATTTATATATCTGTATTTGTATATATATATATATATACATATTTAAATAGATAAATACATACATATATATATATATATATTTCAATGAGTAAAGTTAATATGCAAATATGATCATTATGTGATCATATGCATATTGCATAATATATATATATATATATATATTTATATTTGTATATATAGATAGAGAGAGAGCATGTCATAATCATATATGTGTACACGACATACAGCCAAAGCTTCTGGACTTCCGTAGACCCTCGTTTTCATCCTCGGTGTCGGTACCAGTTGTTGCCTCCAACGATGACGTTCGTTCTCGAAGTTCTGGAGCGCCAGGCTCGCGTGTTTTAAGCATCGACCGCTGAGCTGGCAGTTCACCGAGCTTCGCTGCGGTGAACGTGAGTTGGACCTTGATTCGTGGTGCAACACATGGAGCACACATTGATGTTTTGGAGTTTCAACATACATACAGCTTCAACATACAACAAACAGTTAAACACAAGTGGCTTCAACACACAGCTGAGACTGATGGTCTGTAGTTTTGGAGTGATTTGTAGCATCTTTCTGAAGTGAATTTCTGTTATATGACATTGGGCAGTGATTAGTTGTTTTTTGACTCTTCAGCCAGTTCTTGGCACAGTTCTTTGTGTGCTCGTTGTACTTGTCAAGGGAGCGGCACCAAGGTCAATACCAATACACCTCGCGTCTAATTATGTCCGTCAAGTGCAAGAGGAGCAGAGTAGAAAGCAAAAGCGTGCGCGCCTGCAATAACATGTAGGAAAAACGATTGAATAGTTGTGGGTAGTAGCTCCAAAACCTCTAGGTTTGCTGCTTGCCTGTACAAGATGGTTTTAAAGCAATGGTCATTCACCAATGAAAACACCTACTCTCCTGCCCTGCCGTTTCTTATTTGCACCCTGATTTTGCAATGAGTCCATGATTCTATTTATCAATTAATGGTGAATATGAACATCCCCTTGTCAATCGGGCACCGCAACCAGTGCCGGGAGATCATATGAACGTGAATAAAGATATGATAGCGTGGGTGAACTACTAATATGAAAGTTTCTCACAAGGGATCCTCCAAGTCATTCAATATTTGTCATTGATAGTGATCTACCAACCATTTTTAGGTGCCCCTATTTTGAGAAACCACCATATTTTGAACGTGGCTACGTGCTGATGAACTACCCATGCTCAGCGCAATTGAACAAACTTTAGATGAGGCGGGGTCTAGAGCTGCCTTTGGCTGATTGGTATTTGTACGCTGCGATCCAGTCTATTGCGGTCTGTCTTCATGTTGCGCTTTGGAATTACCGGGTTCTTGCCAAGATGCACACCTAGAGCTCTTCCCCTGCATACATTGTACTCTATACAGATTACAAATGGATGTGCCTGCATATGATTCTGTTTTCATGCACATACGCATTTAGTTTCTATGTTTGCATACAAATGTAGTGACAAACCCAATTGTGTTTTGCAAAAAGATGAGTCAGCTTTGCACAAAAGGAAAACAGTAGATTACATTTGTTTAAGAGGACGTTCGATGACTCGCAATGTGTGCTTGAACCAAAAAAACATGAGAAGTCATTGTGTTCATTTTCGTAGGGGTCACAGGGGCATTATACATTGGCGCTTGCTGTTGGTCAAGCGAGACTATAGCACTTCCCACTACTGGTGATACCCAATCTTTGGCCATCAAAGCTGTGCCAAGTGTTGAGAGCATTAAAGCTCCTGCACTGATTTGTGACATCATTCCTCAAATTGCTGGTTTATCGTTTTTGTAGGGTTGTTAATTACTTATTGTTGCTGCCGCTTTGGTAAGGACATATTCGTCACTTGAACTCCACTTGGTTTTGTAGAGGCCATATGTCCCATCCGTGATGATGATCATTAAATCGAGTGATTCTTTTATACTGAGGATCCTTGCTTCCTTTTGTAGCAATGTTTTCACGATATAGGTGTTTCGGACACCCCCAAATCATCTAGCTTATTCACCATTTAAAGCAATAAATCAAGCATAACTCGGGGCTCCCTATGGCCTGAGAAACCACGATTTTGCAGATCCCCAACGGCCCAATGAATACTCTAAGATGTTCCATTGCGAACTGGTTGCCACCTTCCGTGGAGCACCATTTGTGGAACACAAATTGTTGAATTTAAAGTCATCAATTATTGCTGCACTGGTCAGCCGTGAGTTCCCATGTGCTGCCTTTTGTGGCCAGTTTTGTCCTTGAACGCCCCATTTTGTTGTTATCACCTCTAAGCTTTCCAGGCAATTGGTTAGATTCAGACTCCAGCTTTGGTTGAGCGCAGTTTTTCGCCAATTTTTCGTTGTGAACAATGTGGAAACATGTGAAGCTGTTGAAAAAATGGGTGGCCAGAGGCCGTAAATGGGTACATGGTACATAGGTGTGGCAAAACGCATCTGAAAAGTTTGTGCCAGGTGAAACAAGGTGAAGACATCACGACAGCTACGTGGTGCGGTAGCTGCTGGTTCCTTGCAAGGTTTTCCTATGGGTAGGTTGTAAGTGACACATTGCTCGTTGGAGAAGTAGCATTTGGATCCATTTGGTGGGATAGGTCACAGAGCCTCTTGTAGGTTCAGCTCTACCTGCGATAATTCCGAAAAGACGAAATGATAGTGATGGCATCACACCTGAGTAGTTGAGCATCAGACAATGTAAAGGGGATAATTCATTTCCAAGGGAATCAAAGAAGTTGGAGAATGAGGTGTCTCGATCGAACATGTCCAAGATACGTTTTGTGTATCATATTGAGGTGATAGGGAAAGATCATCGTAGGGGCGAGATACAGTGGGCAATTGGAGCAGAGGAATATGGACCTAGGTAAGAAAAAGCACAAACGCCTTGTAGACAAATTGTTCTGGGGAGTGAAGGGTTCTGTCACCTGCCTACAGGTGGGCAATATGAAATCGGGGTCATGGGCAGTCGTATGCAGAATGGTCGGGGGTTTTGGATTATTGTGAATAGTCATATGGGAATCTTGAAATCATGGAGAACTATTAGGCATATGCACTGGCTAAGGACGTATGTAATCAAATCACATTCATGGTGCTGAATGGTAAGTAGTTCACACTTGGTCACAGACGTGAATTATAGGGGTCAATGACACCTACGCACTAGACCTGCAATAGGCATCAACCAATCGCGGTTGTGACCACAGATATCCATAGTACGCTCCGAAAGTGGCCATTCCCAATTCCATTCTTACCGGGCTCATCCAAGTGGTGTCGGTCCGAGGCAAGAATGACATGTCCTCCAGTTTGGTCGAGACATCGACTGCACTCGCAGTGTGGTACATGGAGGTATCAGACATCCCCTGATATGCAGCATATTATGTACACATAGAGAGAGGTTCGTCGTACTCGTCATATCCTCGTTTTCCCTGTGAAATTCAGTGCCTGCTGAAGCCTCGTCATTACCTCGTGGCTGGTGGAACACAGCTACTGCGAGGCAAGTGGAAACTGGGAAGCAACTGAAGTGTCGACAATGCTCGCAGCACGATCAGTCGCAGCAGGACCTGGGAGTCAATTTGGGGGAGCGAGGCCAGGAGCAACCAGGGCCAGGCCTTTCTGCGTACCGATGCGTCACCTGCGCTGCACCACCTGGGTTCTGGTTCAATCAGATGAAAAGGCATTCAAATTGCGACGTCGAAACCAACAAATATCCGTTCATTTTCTTATCGTTCTGGCCATTTCAGTGTCTTGAAGAATCGCAAAAACTGTACCTTTGAAAAAGAGAAACCTCGTGATGTGCGCTTCTCCCTGAGTGTTCCAGTGCTCCGCTAGGATTGCATCGCCTGTGCGCCAAAGTGCGACTACGGAACCAAGGCGAGGTGCTGCGACTTGGGTCCTTCTTAAATCAATGAGGTCGCAAAAAAGGGAGCATGAAGATAATTATAGATTTGGTGACCAGACAACCAGCTATGAATACTTTGCTTACCATGATGCCCCCCAAGTGGTAAGCACCCTAAGAAGTGGAATGCAATTTGGGTGACATGTTGGCTTGTCCTGTTGCTCTGTAAATGACCTACATTTCTTTCTGCATTTAGTCTGTATGCTTTCAGATCATTTGGTGATATATCTGGAGATTCGCTTGCATGATCAGATCATAGGCACGACTACTGGTCGATAGAGATAGAGATTCATTGCAACAACCGTTGACACGTCAAGCTTCCCTCCAAAAAAAAAAGGTATTTGTGTGGGGGGCAGACCCATCCATTCGGGCAGGCGGCCCCCCATGGTGAATCTTACTCCTGCTCATGACTGGACCCCAACATGGAAGAAAAAGAACTGTGCTGCCAGGATCGGATGTTGCTATGGCATGCTACAGCTTACTACACCCCGTGCGTTTGTTTACCAAACAACCCATCCATCCACTACAATCCCATGTTTCAGCACCCCCTTCCCGTCGGTGATGAGTTCTCTCCAAGGACTTGGCAGGTCTACGCATCACTGGGTGCTTTGATGCCGAAAAGCATGCCTTTGATCCTTGGGCTCCTTCATGCGCGTGTCGCTGGATTTTCCAGAGTCAGATAGGATAGAAAGCTGACTCGGGGGCTGACTGTCCACTAGTCGGATGGATCCAAATAGCTGAGGGTCCACAATGGTCCACAATTTACGCAAAATGGCAATGTGCTCCAATGCGAGTGTGAACATCACGCTGCTGATGGTAAACTTCTCAGAAGTACCTACCAGGTGCCGTTAGAATTGTCAAATCAAAATGTCCAACGATACTCCTGAAGATGCTTCGGCGGGAAGATCGCAGACGACATACAGTAGAATGTCAGTGTTCGGAAAGGCACTAGATGCCCATGAGAACATAAAAGTGTATATATTATATATATATATATATTGTGATTCACACGAGGTTGCACAGAAGATACAAATGATCATGAAATATATAGTTATTTAACATTTACTGAAGCTATTATGAGTATAGTTGTTGTTGTTAAGCATGTGCTTTGTTCCCCTAATGTTTTGGGATGGTTTGTATATTGAAATTTATGTGTTCATCTGAAACCACCAACCAGATAGATATATCTATGTAATTCATGTCTATGTCAATGTATATGTATATATATATATTTATTTATTTATTTATTGATTGATTATATATATGTAAACATATAGACATATGTGCATGTATCTGCATACATGTAGACAACGACAACCGATAAACACCATGCCATTTCCACAAATGGCCAGGAGGTTTACCAGTGTGGAGTCTGGGCCCCAACCCGCATCGATTCCTTGGTTCCAGGTTGGGATTTTCTGCGCGCAACACGATGGGTTTCCATCCGATGTCGCAGGCCCAAGCAGTTGATTTGCAAGCCGAGTGTCGGCTTGGGATCCTCTTCCCACGCAGCTTGTTGTACTCAACAGGAATCGGCATCCACGGCTTCCGAGGACAAAAAAGCAGCAGAAGCGCAAGCGCAGGCTCGGCTAAAGGAAGCCACCGGTACAGCTCCTCAAGGCAGGCTCCGGCGTTGTTTGGTGCTGACGCATGTCCAATGGCTATGGCATGCTATGGTCCAATGATGGTAAATCCCAATGATGGCATGCTGTGACCACGGATCAAACCATGTCATGTTTTGTTGTTGCTGCTGTTGTCTCTTATTGTGTTGCTGTACGTTGTTGTTGTTGTTGTTGTTGTTGTTGTTGTTGTTGTTGTTGTTGTCGTCTATTATTGTGTTGTAGCTGTTGCTGCTGTTGTTGTTGTTGTTGTTGTTGTTGTTGTTGTTGCGTTCTTGGTAGTTCAGAATCTGCAGGGTTCAACCAAGACACACTTTGAGACTGACTTCGAGGAGTTCAGCCTCTAAGAGCTTCACTACACACATTGCTTGTCTCGTCGCAGTCCCCTTAAGAATCACTTGAATTCAATCTTAATGGATCCAAGTCTTTGGGATCGCCAAACAAGAGGTTCATGCGCAACCGATTCCTGATTGATCACAGGTGAGGTTGAGATGTTGACATTCACAAGACGCAGACATCAATTCTTTGAATGATATTGAAAGCTTCCTTGTGAATTGTTATGGACTTTTACTTTGCTGTTTCAATTGCACTCATCGCATCGTCTTTGCCACGATTTTGAATGGCAGATGCAGTTACGGTTTACAGCATGGATGACAGTCATACAGCAACTACAAGGCAGCTATGTCCACGAAAATATAACAGCCATCGCCATGTCATTGATTTATGAACTCTGTGAGCCCCCAAGTGGACAGCGCATAGGCCGCCCAAATGGAGTCTCCCATGGGCGCAGGTGAAGCTGCTGTCAAGAAAGCCTTGGAGGACACCGGGCCGACTGGAAAGTGCTGGGTGAGGGTGATCTCTTGGGCTGCAGTAAGTTGGTTGTTTTGTTTGTTGATTGGTTTGGTTGGTTGCTTGGTTGCTTCATTGCCTGTTCTTCCCAAACCTGTGGTGAAAAACGAGGGCGAGTGGCTTGAAATAGCGGTCAGTTCATGGTGGTTTAACATTTAGCATGTATTTGTTTCAAGTTGTTGGTGAATGGTAGGAGTGGTGGGTCTATCCATGAGGTTTGCTATACTCATCCTGCAGGAGATTTCGGTTTCTTTGCTGTTGAAGGATAATGTGATGCCATTACTGGAGACTTTACATATAATGAGTGGAAACTTGAAAAGCCCAGGAACAAAATACTGTATGTGCAAACTTTATTTATCGCATGTCTGTCGGGATTCTTAAGGTTACGTTTATGAAACCAAACAATGACTCTTCAAATGTTCCCAATATGACCATGAAGGTCAGCCGGCCAATCGTCGCATCATTAGGTTTTAAGCATTCATGGGGAAAGGGTTCGCAATGGCTAATCCACATTCGAAGTGGGTACCAATTCATGTTTTTTGTCATTTATAATGGTTGATTGATGGTTGACAATGGTCAATCTCAAGTAGGTAATGGTTAATTTGAACCATCAAACACTTCTGGTTGTCCTTCCCTAATGAACCACTACTTGGTCAATCTCAACTAGGATCAATTTGGTAGTGGTTCAAAGAAATTCGGGAAGGACAGCCAGCAACCCAGCAGACACCGAGCAGGTGTGGCACCGGGGCTTTGATGCTTGGCTCATCAATTGTCAATCGGTCATGGTTGGTTGCCTGGTTGGCTTATCAGCAACCATTGATATCCAGCGCATGAACCACAACGAGCTATTAAACCATTATAAAATGTTATAAACCAAAATAAATTTGAAAGATGAAAAATTATGGGACATGAACGATTTTTAGCAATTGTTCATCCCATGTTGAGACCAAAATCCAAAGCCAGTTCGCACATATATAATTTTATTTTCTATGGTGATTTATGAAAAATTGATCCCCCCCAAATAATCCACTTTGCTAGCATTTATGAACCATTTGTAGTAATAGACCGGCCATAACTTTTGGGGTGCCCCTTTGGCCGTTTTAAAGTGATATAGTGGTTCTTTAATCATACATTGGTTGGTGATTATACACTAGTTACCATTACAATCCCCAATGCATATATATATATGTATTTATATATATATATTTATTTATTTATTTTGCATTTATCTAGATATACAAATATAATATGTATAGATGAAAAAACAGTGTATATATATCTATCTATTTATCTATCTATCTATCTATCTATCTATCTATCTATCTATCTATCTATCTATCTATCTATCTCTCTATCTATCTCTCTATCTATCTATCTATCTATCTATCTATCTATCTATCTATCTATCTATCTATCTATCTATCTATCTATCTATCTATC
>VSDK01020493.1:146213-164517 GCA_009767595.1 Symbiodinium kawagutii
CGGCGGGCGGGCCCAGGGGGGCGGCTGCTGTGGAGCGGTGGCCACCGGCATCCGTGGTGGAGCAGAGGAATCTGCCTGGGCTCCCAGGAATGGAGCTGGCTGGTTGGGCAGTCTTCAATTGCATTATATTATGTAACATGTAACATTCTGAATTGAATCCATTTCCTCCAACATGGTGCCAGTTCTGCTGAGGCCTGGAAGCCCTCGAAGTTTGAGTTGGGAGACTCAACACGGAATTGGGCTGGTGCAACCATCAACACAGGGACACCATCCATCAGAATTCAAACAAGTGGTAACTCAAAAAACCAATCAACCATCCATTGATCCAATGTAGATTATCCCGGAAAGGGCATTCATGAAAACTTACCTATAATCAATGCAACTCACCATTGTTCATACGGGAACCCAATTATAATCAATGTATATAACCAATAATCAATGTAGCTTACCTCATCAATGTAGCCAATAGTCAATAAGCTATGAAAACTTACCTTACCATTGTTCATAGGGGAAACCAGCTATAATCCATGTAATTTACGATTTCTGAGGGAGGATACCTTGGGAAACTACCCTGCAAATGGACGTCGATGGAAAACAGCTACAGCTATATTCAATGTAATTTACCTTATTTTCAAGGAAACCTTGATAGATACAAAGATACATACACACATACATACATAAACAGACATATTACATATTAATCAATACTGTTTTAGTAATCAGCTGATCCCCCTGGAAAATTGGGGGGAGATACATACATACATACATACATACATACATACATACATACATACATACATACATACATATGTAAAGCTCAACCGGATCACAAAAATAGGGTGAACAATCTATCAACTAAATTTTAACATCGAATGAACCTGATCCCTCTTAGGGCCAACGGTGTCAATGCGGATGGCTTGGATGACACTTCGGACATTCAGGCCTGCAGCCACTCAGCTTTATACCATGTTGTCTTCTGGTCATGACCACTATGCTTGGAAAAGCATTCAAAATATGAGGTTGCATGACATTCCCATAATCAATTTTGAATTATTGGGCGTGCCCAATACCATAGAAGAATGATTATGTTGGTCAACTGTTTACTCATTTCCTTGGATACCTACGCCATGACTTTGGAGCTGCCTCCGGATGACAATGGGCCAGAGATTGCTGGCCAAGTCAATGTGGCCAGCTTGACTCACTTGGCGGTTCCCGAGCTGAAGACGCCGAGTCGCAAGCGCTTGGAAGTGGTTGACTCGATGCTCTGGATGTACTTGGCAATGGTTTCTTTACCTTGGTGGGTTGGTCTGCTTACCCCCCACTCACTTATGAGTTTGTTTGATGTTTTCCCTGCATTGTGGGAAGTATCTGACTTCACGCCAGGACATCAGCTGAAAAGGTGGCAAAGTGCTGTGCCAAACTGTGTTTGGTCAACTTCCGGGCAAACTCTGGCAGAGTTCAGAACCTGGAGGACCAGGGTTGTTGATGATGTTTGTTTTTTGTTGTTCTTGCTATGACGGCTGGTGGTTGTTGCTTGTTGTTGATGCTGGTGCAGTAATAATAATGTTGTTGCCCTTTTAGTTGTGTCTTCCTATCCCATTTCTACTTGTCACAATCCATTGATGTCAATGGGCTGTTTAACTGCTAGATCCAAAGCTCTTCATTGCAGGAGATCCGCAGCAAGATGCAAAACATGGGATCGGAAGAGACGAACCGATTCATTTTGGGCATCCTGCAAAAGCTTCACCGAAGGGCATCTGACCAAGATGCTTACTTGAGATTGTATAGTAAGCTTTTTGTGTCTTTGTCCCTGCCTGATTAGGTATCTTGACAACTCAGCTGGCACATCAATGACAGTGGTGTTTTGTTTAGAGTGCTTGAATGAGAATCAATACTATAAGTTCATTTTCTTGTGATCCTCCCACTAGTCATGGGTTTGTAGTCTTCAAAGCAAGTTTTGATGATTGATTTCCTGTCTTGCTACTCATCAGGACTGGAAAGCCTTGGAGTGGAACTTGTGTGGTTTCGCATGTTGCCTCCCTGCCTTTTGTGCCCTGCTTGGGGTCAACGAGAAAAGAGTGGCTTGGAACAATGTATCTACTTTAAATTTTCCAAACATCTTTATGTCACTCTCTTCTGTTTTGTACTTGTTGCCAGATGCTACCAAGTGTGTCTGCAACTGGGACACCAGGTGATGCGAATCCTTTCCGGTTTGGAGACGAATTCTGTGCCCCAAGACAAGCGCAAGTACAATGGACGTGCGCCATCAAAGAGCACTGGTGTTGATGCCTTCTTCCTGTATTATTACTGGAACCTTGCAACTTGGCACTTTCAGATTTTGCCCCCATATCATGGATCGATAGTAATGGTGTTTAGTTTTGCCCATTACCAGCTTGCAGGCAGAGACTTTGGCAGAAGAGCCTCCTAAAGAGGAGCTGACTGGTGCTGCCATGTGCACTACTGGTCATGTCTTGCCTGGTGACTTGCCCGCTGTTTCTAGTATATAACTTTTGGTTTGGGGCTGAGCTTTCCCTTATTTAGCAACATGTGCCACCTGCTCAGATTCCAATGATGCCCAGCCAAGTAACTGCTGGCAATGAGGTGACACCTCCTCTTCGGACTTGCCAGCTGCTTTCCTTGCTGGGACTGGTGTCTATTCAGAAGCGGCGTTGACTGATACCCATCTCCCAGCAGCCAGTGTGGGACTGGCTTCTTGCAATGGTGCTCTGAGTTTCTAGGACTACTTAGAGTTGATGCTGCTGTTCCATGATCATGCCAGAATTGTCTCATTACCTCTTTCCAACCCCAGGCTTACCTACGCGATACACCAACCACATGACGATTGAAGCTTTTCACCAGATCTACCTGCTTTGGGCAACTGGTGCTGAAGTCCCTCAGGATGAGATAGTTGGGTATGCTTGTTTCCGCCAAGTGTATGAGAAACAATGGAAATCTACGATCAAGATGAGGACTGTGTCCCAACATGCGAGGTGATTGGTGTTGAAAAAGAGTTAATCAACCAATTCAATTCAATATTAATCAACAATTAGGTCCTGGATCATGGATCCTGCTTGACACTGAAATTAGATTTGGGTGTTCCCTGCAGGTGCAGTACATGTGCAGAGTTCAGTGCTCGCTGCAACAAAGTGTCTTCTGAGCATGAGAAGGCCAAGCTGGAGGATAAGCAGAAGGCGCACCTTCTTGATGTCCAGCAGTATCGCCTCATCCAGGGTCGCATGAATGTCTTGTCTGAGACTCTGGGGTCCAACATTCTCAAGATCGACCTAGATGGGTTGGACCAGTCGAAGACAAAATTTCCTCGAAACCTTGCGAGCTCTAAGACCCTGAGTGCTTGCTGGAGACCCCAACTCCACCTTGTTGGAATCATTGCATGGGGTGTCCCTAGGCAATTCTTAACAGTTTTTGGGCAGGATGAGCTGATTCTTCTGGTTTTTGTTTAAAATCGTAATGATTTGTTTCCAGTGTTGGGGAGTCCGCTTAGTCACCCAGGTGTTGGAAGGTTATGTGATCTTGGAACCTGACATTGCCAAAGACAGTTCCTGCGAAGCAACTTTGCTGATGAAAGCCATTGACTGGGTACATGATGAGCTGACTCGTTCTGGCCGAGAACTTCCAGAACACTTGATAGTCGAGGTTGGGTTGGATGTATCATTCAAATCAAAATTTTAAAAACATTGATGTTTGGAATAGATTTGTTTTTTCTTTCATGTTGCCTGCACACCCCTAAATGAAACTCTGGGCCCTGCAGACGGACAACTGTGTGCGGGAGGGCAAGAATCAAGTCATGGCCAAACTCAGTGCAATGGCCATCATTCGCAACCGGTTGCTTGTCAGGTATGTGTATTTGCTTTACATACTAAACTATAATCCCATGTTTGCGATTCTTTGATATAACGATAAGTATGTTGTGTAGAGGAGTGGCAAGATGATATGATATGTAGGCCCTTGATTAATGGAATCAGTGAAGTATTGTCATATTCTAAATAAAGGGGAGGGGGCATTCAACACATCATACCAAACTCCAGGGAAAAGAATACTTTCACTAAATATGATTTCACCATTCCATTCACTCTGCTTTGATAACCTGTCAAGCTTCCAATGCCAAGTTATTTTGGTGTTCCTGGTGCCAAGGTTTCGAAGTGTCACACATATCTTTGGCCAAGTAGGCCACACGCATGGCCCCATTGACCAACGACTTGGCCAAGCTGCTGCCACCTTTGGATCCCAAGATTGCATTGAAACTCCTCAGGAGAGCCAACCATTGGTTTCAAATACTCCCACAAGTGTTCCAATCAAGGGTTTGATGGGTGGATGCCCTCTGCATACCTTCTTCATCCCCTACAGGACTTCATTGACATCATCTTGAAGGAGGTCAAGCCTGCACGCAACAGGGTTCTGAAAGCGGAACTTTTACCAGGTAGCCTTGACATGAAGAAGTTCCTATCTCAATACCGGGTTGAGATTGGAGGATTGGTTCATACTCACCATGACCCTGGGGATGCGAATCATTGCTGGCGCTTCATTCGTCGAAGTGAAACTTTCCACTGACTGAGCTAAACATTTTTTCTGTCATTCCATGATTTAACAGATGACCCCTTTATAAATCAATGATTGGATTTCTGTTTCCAACCACCTCTTAGTCGTCAGCAAAGGATTTGCCCATCTATGATGATCAGCGTGGCGACTCATGGGTGCCAGTGGAGATTCCAGGGGATGCTTGCCTTTAGATTTCCTAGCAATATTTTTCAGGGAATTGTTGGTTGGTGGTGTCTTTTACTTGCTGAACTCAGATGGAATATCAAATTGGCAGTGCCAGCTTAGGAAACGTATGAGAAACGACCAAATGATTGCATCATGTTGGTGAAGCACCTTGTGAACTCGGAGTCACTTTCGCAGCCACCTATGTGCTTGCTACCAGCAGATTTTCACGAAAAGTATGTCAAGGATGCTATGGAAGCATTGCCACGGAATCTAGTGGCAGACCGAGCTCGGAAAGAGTACCTTTGTTTCAACATTTTTTTAAACATATCAATGATGAACTTTTCCATTTTGAGTCTCATGCTAACCCTCACTGGTAAGAATTCCCACCACCACTTTCCAATACCCTGGTCCTGGTTCAGCTGCTGATTCCTGTCTACCTCAGGTTTCGCCGGACTGCCGACATCGTTGAGAAGGAACCATGGAATTTGCATCGGGCTGCTGCTGCACTCCGGGCCTGGGTTGAGACTTGATCTTTCTAGCTTAAAGATTTGATTTGGTTTACCCACTCTTAGTCAAACCATTCTCTCTATTCAGGGCTGAGGTAAGTTTATGATAAGAGATGATGTACCCGTACCCTAGAAAAAACACCTTGATTATATAGCTTTTTGGGACATGATGAATGTCCACCATGTGGCTTTCTGGTGCTCACTCAGGACCAGAATGAGATACAACGATGGCCAGCTGTCCCTGAACCAAATTGGTTTTTTTCAGATCAGATCCGTGAACTGGGTGTCCAACCTCTTCCTCGAGGGTTGCTTGTCCAATGTCAGCTATTTTTGTTTTGACCATCATCCCCAATGATACCAGTTCTTCATTTCTTTGTAGCTAGTCAATGTGTCATTGGTCTCTATTATTAATTATGTAGTATCTAGTATTGACCACCTTTCACTCCCAGGTGGGAAAAGTTTGCACCTGGACAAGTGCGTGCAATCACCATTGCCCGAGGGAATCCTCCTGTGGGAACTGGTGAACCAAAGAGGAGGGGGAGACCACCAAAGAGAACCATCGCTGCCAGAGGTTGCTGATTCTGGTGCACCACAGGTTCCGGAGACTGTGAAAGCCAAGGGGGATGGTGAGCAAGTTTTTGGGCCCAGGTCCAAAAAACGGAGTTCAGTTGTTCCCCCATCATCCATGGAATCTTTGGTTCCTCAAAATTTGGAGAATGCCTTTGCTGAGACTGAAGTTCCGAATGAAACTTCCAGGGACCAACCCCTTCCGGCTGAAAAACCACAATGGCCTGGTCGCAGTATTTTTGCTGGGAGAAAGAAACCATCCAGTGATGATGCAGGTGAAGCTTGGGAGGCCAAACGATCCAAGTTCTATGAATCTGTGCCAGCTGACTTGTGGAAGGATGCCCTGGAACGAGAGTTTTGGAATCATTGTATTACTCTTGGTGATTTGGACATGGCAGCCAGTAAATTCTTGACTGACCATGGGCGTGGGGAACCGTCTTCCTCCAGCCGTGCCAAGCCACAGACAAGAGCAAAGGCGAAGGCTAAGGCCAAGGGCAAGTTCATGAAGGAACCTGGACGGAACCGAGGCCGTGGCCGTGGTCGTGGCAGAGGTGGCAAACGCTAAGATGTTCTTCTGAATGACGAGTGGCTCATGTGATCTTTTGGGGATTGCTGACAACAACAAATTGTTGACAGCTGATTGGGGTTGTGAGGTATATATGCGGGATTACCTGCCATATGCCGACCATGTCCATTAGATTGATGCTGACAAAGCTGGGAGTGGGAAACAATGTGGAAAACAAAGTGTGGCTCAGTTTGCCTTCGGTACCTATCAGTGTGAGTGTGTGTGTGCTTATCTTGACTGTTGGGAGTCATGTGCCACTCATTGGTATGCATGACCAGTTTTTCGTCAATTGGCATTGTGGTGCAACTTTGACTTGGCCTGCTGCCTCTCATATCTCAGGTGTGTAGCCCTGCAAGCACTCAATAATGATTGGTATTACAATGATATATTCATTCCGTCCAGTATTCAATTGCTATTGATTCCACAGATCAATGGATGATTTCATTGCTATACAACTGCTATTGATTCCACTTGAACTTTTGATTTGACTTGTAGCTATGTGGGAGCTGCCCCCGGATGATGATGGTGATTGGTCTTGTGAACCACCTCCGTTACCTTCATCGAGAGCCAGCTCATCATCTAAGCCGCAGCGTGAGAAAGCCACTCCGAAGCCTTCAAAGCCGAAACCTATTGCGAGCAAGCGTCGAAAGCGTTGTGAAGATCTTGAATTTCCAGTTGATGATGCTGGCCCAGACCTGGGAGCTTTTGTTGAACCAACCCTGCCCAGGACTTCTGATGCGGATGATGATGAAGTGGTGCTAAAACGAATTGATGATGTGACTTTGGTTTCAGCTGCAAATGGAATACCATCTGTAGTTGAATGTCCTTACCATGACCTTATGGACATGCTGAAAATCCAAGAACCCTCATGCAGCCCGGAGATGAGATGCCACCTATGGGAATTGTTTAGCCCACCAAGAATCTCACCAGTGGTCCGGTCCCTCAAGGGTAGAGCAAGGAGGTCTTTTGACATTAAGCACTACTGGGACCTTGGTGACACATCGTTTCAACGAACCATTATGCAAGATATTCTGATGCTGCGTCCTTTGTGCATCATGCTATCACCTCCATGCACTATGGTTTGTTCCTTACAGCATTCCAACTGGAAGAGGATCAAGCGCTACAACAAGTACGTCAACCTGATCGAAGCCTTGGGATTCATTGACTTCTCAATGTGGGTGGCCTTTATCCAGATTCTCTTGGGCCTGGTATTTGTATTTGAGCACCCAGAAGGGTCCTTAGCATTTGGTCGTGAATCTGTCCCTGGTTTTGGATACTGAGTCTGATTGTTTTTGTGTTTTTGCCCCTCTTAGCTTGACCCATAATGGCTAAATTCTACTATGGGGATTGAAATTCTGATTCTGATGTTATTTTCCTTTGGCTGTTCATTCAGGTTTTGACAAAGGGGCTCATATCTGAGGTGAAACGCATCCTTTCTCAACCAGGAGTTCGCAAAGTCAGCTTTGACCAGTGCCGGTTTGGTCTCAAAGCACCATCTGGCAAATATTTCAAGAAAAGGACATCCATCATCACCAATTCGAAGGTAATCCATGATATGTTCGAAGGACAATTTTGTTGCGATGATCACCAGCATCAAAGAATAGAGGGAAGTGAGCAAGGTTCCAAAAGGAGTGAACTAGCTCAAATTTACCCTGATCCAATGGTTAGGGCCATTGCTAAAGGTGTGATGGCTGAGGCAGAAAGTGCCACCGGCTTCTGACCCGCAGTGCACCAGTGCAGGGGATGGAAAACCAAAAAAAAAGTGATGATCAGAATTTTATTTGATTTGGGTAGTAGAGATCTACTGAAAATAAGTGATGATCAGAATTTTATTTGATTTGGGTAGTAGAGATCTACTGAAAATAAGTGATGATCAGAATTTTATTTGATTTGGGTAGTAGAGATCTACTGAAAATAAGTGATGATCAGAATTTTATTTGATTTGGGTAGTAGAGATCTACTGAAAATAAGTGATGATCAGAATTTTATTTGATTTGGGTAGTAGAGATCTACTGAAAATAAGTGATGATCAGAATTTTATTTGATTTGGGTAGTAGAGATCTACTGAAAATAAGTGATGATCAGAATTTTATTTGATTTGGGTAGTAGAGATCTACTGAAAATAAGTGATGATCAGAATTTTATTTGATTTGGGTAGTAGAGATCTACTGAAAATAAGTGATGATCAGAATTTTATTTGATTTGGGTAGTAGAGATCTACTGAAAATAAGTGATGATCAGAATTTTATTTGATTTGGGTAGTAGAGATCTACTGAAAATAAGTGATGATCAGAATTTTATTTGATTTGGGTAGTAGAGATCTACTGAAAATAAGTGATGATCAGAATTTTATTTGATTTGGGTAGTAGAGATCTACTGAAAATAAGTGATGATCAGAATTTTATTTGATTTGGGTAGTAGAGATCTACTGAAAATAAGTGATGATCAGAATTTTATTTGATTTGGGTAGTAGAGATCTACTGAAAATAAGTGATGATCAGAATTTTATTTGATTTGGGTAGTAGAGATCTACTGAAAATAAGTGATGATCAGAATTTTATTTGATTTGGGTAGTAGAGATCTACTGAAAATAAGTGATGATCAGAATTTTATTTGATTTGGGTAGTAGAGATCTACTGAAAATAAGTGATGATCAGAATTTTATTTGATTTGGGTAGTAGAGATCTACTGAAAATAAGTGATGATCAGAATTTTATTTGATTTGGGTAGTAGAGATCTACTGAAAATAAGTGATGATCAGAATTTTATTTGATTTGGGTAGTAGAGATCTACTGAAAATAAGTGATGATCAGAATTTTATTTGATTTGGGTAGTAGAGATCTACTGAAAATAAGTGATGATCAGAATTTTATTTGATTTGGGTAGTAGAGATCTACTGAAAATAAGTGATGATCAGAATTTTATTTGATTTGGGTAGTAGAGATCTACTGAAAATAAGTGATGATCAGAATTTTATTTGATTTGGGTAGTAGAGATCTACTGAAAATAAGTGATGATCAGAATTTTATTTGATTTGGGTAGTAGAGATCTACTGAAAATAAGTGATGATCAGAATTTTATTTGATTTGGGTAGTAGAGATCTACTGAAAATAAGTGATGATCAGAATTTTATTTGATTTGGGTAGTAGAGATCTACTGAAAATAAGTGATGATCAGAATTTTATTTGATTTGGGTAGTAGAGATCTACTGAAAATAAGTGATGATCAGAATTTTATTTGATTTGGGTAGTAGAGATCTACTGAAAATAAGTGATGATCAGAATTTTATTTGATTTGGGTAGTAGAGATCTACTGAAAATAAGTGATGATCAGAATTTTATTTGATTTGGGTAGTAGAGATCTACTGAAAATAAGTGATGATCAGAATTTTATTTGATTTGGGTAGTAGAGATCTACTGAAAATAAGTGATGATCAGAATTTTATTTGATTTGGGTAGTAGAGATCTACTGAAAATAAGTGATGATCAGAATTTTATTTGATTTGGGTAGTAGAGATCTACTGAAAATAAGTGATGATCAGAATTTTATTTGATTTGGGTAGTAGAGATCTACGTGGTTGTGGCTTTTGATTCCTTCGACCAAGAGGCCAGTGTTGAAAATATCTTTTTGGGAACATGTTCCAATGATTGACTCCCTGAAGGTTCCTGCAGTGCTCAAGCATTCCCTGCAAAAGATCAAATCCAAGCACATCCGACTTGCAGATAGACAAGCCGAATTGTTTCATGGTGAATGAAATCTGATTCAGAAAATTATGGATATCATTTGCTGGGTTAGGCTATCATGTTTGACATCTATTTTTGATTTATATTTATATATATATACATAAATATATATATATATATTCTGAATCTCATTACAGTTGGGGTTTGATGATACATTCATCCATATCCATGTGAAAAATCATCCATGGCTAATGGGCTAAGAGATCAACAGTAGTCTCAACTAAATTCAAGCTGGAGTTGTAAGCTGTTGCCATGGCTAAAGTTTTTCAACATGTGGTTGTAGGCTGTTGCCACAGCTAAGGTTTTTCAACATGCGGAAGAGCTGTGCGGATTCCATCAGACGTGCACCCAGCGCCCTGAGTTGGGTATTCAGCCTGGTCAACCTGGCTGCATGGGGCCACATGGATGCACAAATGTTGATCAAGACCTGGATGCTTAGATTTGCAAAATAGGCGGTTCCCCTTTTGAAAATTTTCCATTCTTCCCCCTGGGGTTAATTGATTAAGCAGCATCATTTTTTTCCCAGTTTCCCAATTTGCATGTTCATACAAAACCGACAAGTCTAAGGAACAATGATGCTGCGAAACACGACAAGATTGTCGGCTACAAACAGCAGGCAGTCAAAGTCATTTTGGATTTGCCAGAGACGGCCAGGAACACCATTCTGGCTACTGTTTCCCTCTATGGTTGGGATGGATCCTTAGCAAGGTGATGGATGATTTTTTTTTCTTGAGGGAACCACAATTCTGTATTTCATGGTAAATATTTTCAACTACTTGGCACAAGCCACTTGGAATCAGGATGTCCTTATTCTGATGACTGCCTTGGTTCCAAGAAATTGCTTCCGGGATTCAATGCCAAGCATTCCAAGACAGGAAGGAATTCCCCATGGGCAAACCGGTTGAAGAACACGAAGGAGTCTTGCGTACTCTTGTTCCAAATGATCCATTCTCAGTTCAAGGTCTGCCCAGCCAACCTTCGGAAGAAACTGACAAAGGCCCAAATTGAGGAAAAGGCTGAAATTACTGCCCTTGCCTGTTCCTAAGAACATATTTAGTCAATTTTGATGAGATTTTGCTTGTGTGTTTTGCTGGTATGTTGAACATATTGTTTCAATAAATAAAGATGTAATACCCAATCTAAATTCTTTGTTGTCTATACATCATCTATAGTGTTCTTGGGGCATCATCATATTATGTTTGATGATTTCATGGATGTGTGTTTTCCTCGTTTGAAACCATCTAGGCTCCATTGTGGATGAGCTAGTTGCAGCTGTCCCAAACGTCCAGCAACCATTGGAAGAGAGGCCCTTGGGTTGCATACATCAAACTTGTTTAGTTTTGATACCCGCAATAGTTTTGTCAATGGGCTCTTCTGCTCCCCGGTATGTCCTTCCCTTGCACTGATTTGAGCTGAGGTTCTTGGCACGTCTTGAACGTGGTGATCCATCATTGGAGATGGAATTGGCATCGGCCTGCGCTGCCAGTGATGACAAGTGGTCCCCACGGGACAATGGGTGTAACTTGATATAAATGAAATTTGTTCACTATGTACTCTTGGGGAACTAGCGGCTATTTCAACAACCCCACAAATTTAGTGAGCAGCTTCTGGGCTGGATTGTGACTAGGTATCCTGGAGATCTTGAACTCGCTGGGAACCAAGCGAAACTCTATGGGTGATCCTGGTTCAGAAGCTGCCCTGTTCAAGTCTGCATCAGATTTGGAGTCTGCGAACTACCAGTTGGTTCTTGAAGAAATTGCCTATGATGAAAAATGCTTGGAGGTCTACAAGTCAAAGTTATCCAGCTATGACATTCGGGTGGCCCAATTGAAAGAACAGTGGGTGCGGAAAAGACTTGATGGTGCCAAAGATGCGATCCACAAGTGGATGGATCAATATGCACCTAGACTCACCAATTTGAGGGAATTCTGAACATTTTGGATTTTTTGGTTGTTTGGAAAACAAAGAACTTTTTTAAATGCTGTTTGTTCAATGTTTTAAGAAAATCCTCCACCCTCTTGGGTACTGCTGCATGAGGTTGATGCCAACATGTGGCCATCAAAGTGGGACTCTGGCTCAGCCCTGGTCATGATGAAATCCATTGAAGACGCGGCTTCCCAGTGGCGGAATTCCATGAAGTGCCGCAATGTTGTGTCTAGGCTATGTTTTTCTAATGTATTTTTGATTGTACCAATTAACAACAAATAGTTGGTTCAATATTTCAGATTTAATCACCAAATGTATTTGGCCATTGTCCATATTTACCAGGAATAATGCTTGCTGAATTCTGCTCTCTGTAAATCAATTATTTTCCCATGATGATTTCTTTCTAGCATTTGCTTTTGGTACCTGACATTGAGGCAATGCTCTTCATCTGCAATTTTTCTTCCCCAAGTCTTATCAAGAGCGAGGTCACCACTGCCACCTTCAGCATGATTGGGCACATGTTGGGTTCACAGTTTGGGGAGTCATCTTGCGGATTGCTGCTGTGCCCTGTCTATTCGTACCAGAAATACCAGCTCTTCCTGGAAGAACATGTCCTCCTCAAATCATTGAGCAATGCTTCTTGCTCTGTGGACACTTTGTTTCAGCTCAATTTTGATCTGAAGAGCAAGACTGATTCTGGGACTTTTGCTATTTAGGTATTTTTTTGCTTCCCAACATGCATACACATATAACATGTACTTGCATATTATGTTTGTTTCCAAGTTTCCCAATGTAATTGTTTTGTTGTCCTGTGCAATTGGTGGCAGGCAATGCCTGTGGAGACATGTCATTTGTGCCCAGTGAGATGCCCACCAATTTCAAAGACCAAACAAAGAAGTTTTTAGTTGCCATGCCCAGCAATTTTTTCTGGGCTGCCCGTGGAAGAAAGGACCAAAGAGATAAGCGGCCAATGGCGCATCCTGGTCGCTTCTTGATGCCAGCGAATGTGGGTCCTGAATATCTTTGGCGTGATTCATTGCTCTTCAAGGCTCGCCGCACTGCAGATGCTGTGCAGTTGCCTAGCAAGTCTATGGTCTTCATTGAGGACATGTCCCCACAGGCTTTGCCTACTGTTGATGTGAGCAATGTGCATGGGGCAGCAAAATATGCCCAAATTGGATGTGATGCTGCGCACAAGTTGCTGGCTGCTGCGATCGAAACTAGTTGTGGACTTTATGTTTTCCAATTGTTGTTGTATTATAGTTCCAAATATCATCGGGATTGAAAAGCATTTTGGGCATCCTACTTTTGGTGCAACTAAACATCAAAATCTTTGCACATTGCCTTTGTGATTTGGCTATGACAAGTTAAGGATGGAGTGGGATTCCACAACCACACAGCATTGATGCTGATTGACACCACGCCATTGGTTGGCAACTTTCTGGATGCGTTTGTGCAGCTGTCCAAAACGTGCAATGTGCCCATCAAGTATGTTCCGCTGTTCAGTGAGGAAGGTCATCGAGAATGGTTTCACAGCTTCTTCCACCAGGAGCTGACCCAAAGGTTTCTCCAAGATCAGTTGAAGATCCCAGGTGTCAACAGGTGCCTATGTGACCAAAATCTTAGCTGGTTGTTAGCTGGTTACTTGTGCTGGTTTTCTTGGGTTTCCTTTGACTCTGTTTGGTTGGCTCCTTTGGTTGTTAGCTGTTATTTGTGATAGTTGCCCCAGGCTTCCAGAAGAGGCGCCAAAAGATCACATGGAATCCAAACCAGATCCGCCTGTGCTGAAGCGTTGTGTGTGGGGAAAGGCTGGGGGTTTCAAACATCTTTCGGGTATCCATTATATAAAACTATTATGGTTCAAAATAATATGTTGGTTTTTGTTGATAAATGGCAGGTGGGTTGTTTTTGATAATGAGTAATGTATATATGTATATATATATATAATATCTATTTATTTATCTGGTTTGGCCCTACTCCCCCAGGTCAATGATCAAATTTGCACACTGGAGATACCAGAGGCTGAGGTGAAGAAATGGTGGGGAAAAGATGAATGGCGGGTCTTTGTCCAAGAGTTTCAGGAACGGCATCCGTCTGCGAAGCAGATGGCCAAGGATGTGTCGAAAACCCCTGCTGCTTTGGCTACCTCAGGGATTGTTATCCCCACACGCAAACGACAAGCTGATGTGGACATTGCAAAACATTTGGTGGATGTGGGGTGTGAGCCTGGAACAACAAAGATTAAGTCTGTTCAGATCATCAATGGCCGATTTCCCACGGATGCCAAGTGCAAAGAATTCCCAACGTTGGTGGTTTCGGATGGTGGTCCTTACATCCAAAATGGCACTGGACACCCTGTACCTTGGTAATTGAATCTAATGGTTGGATTGCTCTTTTTCTGTATTGGGAATGGGTACCTTTTTTCCCCCGATGTACCAAAATCCACCACTGTTACTTCACTTGGGTGAGTTCAAGGTGACATTTGCCTACGGATCAACATTGGCTGGCTTTGGCAAAGGAACCTTCAAGGATGGAAATGATGGCAGCCTTGCGAATGTTGATGATGGGGTCAAGCTCAAATATGAGGTCACTGCAACCACCTATGGCCAGCTTGACAACAAAGTTGGTTTGATCTCTGACTTCTTGGACAACGAATCGAAATCCAAAGCTGATGGCGCAACCATGTGCTACTACAAAGTCTCCAAGGGCCCTGATGGAGCTTGGACTTTCACTGAGGATGGGGTTCTGAAATGATTCATTGAAATGTTTTTTAATCCCTGAAAGCTATATAAATCCTTTACAGAACAGTATGATTTCAACCTGAAAATACCCACCATCCTGGAGTTCATAGTGAGCCACTTTTTTGGGATGATATAAATTGATGTTATATTCTGGCCCCATTACCTATTACTCCTTTGGTCAACACTGACTTGAAGGAGATGCCGATTGTCTTCGTGCACCAGCCGGATGATTCTGGGACTTCGGTGAGCCAGGCCCATGTTGGTCAGTTTGGTCCGTTCGCTGGATGGAAATCTTCGGTGACGGATGTCTGTTGGGTGAGCCTGTAAGGCCTGTGGTCGTTTGGTTGCAGGATGTGACCCTGCAGCCTGATAAGGTTTTGGTTCTTCAGTGACCACCCCAATGTGACGTGACAGCTTGGAAATTTTCCTAATATCAGGAATCAATTCCACCATAAATAGTTAAGTCAGCTGTTTTCTTTCTGGGGTGATTGATGGAGTCATCCGCACGTGTGATGCGATGAAGTCACTGGGGACTGCTTCGCGGTGTGATGCTGTGTGGTCTCCCGGCTTGGAAAAAAGTCTTGGGATGGAGTCACCTTGGCTTGTGCTTGGGTTCCCCCTTTGGGTGTTCCCCCTTGGGTCAATGGGTTCCCCCTTCCCCTTGTGTTTCTTCTGGGTCATGGGTTCCCCCTGGTTCCTTGCCCCTTTCGATCTGGCCGGCTTGCCCAGGCCTCGAACTCGAAGATGAAGCTTCACAGGACATGCCTGAGTGGGAAAGGAAAGCAGGACGGTGGTGGTTTCCAGGAGTTGGGAGATGGTTGGTTCGATGATGATTGGTCACTAGTTGGCCACTTAGTGGTTCCAAGAATTGGGCATTAGGAGTGATTTGATATGTATATCAATATTTATAGTAGTGTTGGTTTGAGGAAGAACTGGTAATTGGTTGGACTTTGGAAATGGTCATTACATTAAATCATATAATATAAAATGATTTATATATGATCTAAATTGATCTACAATGATGCATAATGAAATTATATATATTATTTATATTTGGTATCATATATATTTTCTATTTTGGGATGAGTGTACAATAATTGGGGATAGAGTCATGAATCAATATATTTGTGGGTTAGTTTGGTGATGGGTGATTTAATGGTTTAAAATGGATTGGTCAACAAATGGTTGAAGGATTGCCCAATAGTTGGTTTATCAATTTGGGGTCATTTGTTTTTTTGCGAATCAACCATAAACAAGACGAATGATTTTTGATTGATTCCATCGATGGCTGATTCATTGCGGGACTTGGTACCCATCATGATGGGTGGCCATCACTGGTCATTGGCAGAGCTGTGAACTGGGCAGCCACCCTATATGCTACATGATTGTTAATGATGATCAACTGATCAACCATAAAGATGGACAACCAATGAAAAAATTGGTTATATGCTGGTGGTCACTGGGTGTTCCCCTAATCTACAGCTTTGTTATTAATGATGATCAACAGCGAAGCCCGTGACTGGAAAGGCTGGGTCAAAACACCAACATTACTGTTTGGTTTAACACAAACGAGTGTCAACCGCTGTGGAGCTGGCGACAGACACCGGTATTGAAATGGCTTTGTCCACAACGCAATGCGGGAATCGCGCTTGGTGGCGCTCCCCGAGTGGCAAGGCTTTGGAATAGGGCCTCGCATGAGCGATGCGGTCGCAACAGTTGTTGCGTCAAGGGGATCATTACCCTACAGCAAGACTACCAAGTCAAGGTTGGGTGGCACGGCTGGTACACCGTCACCTCATCGAGGCGGTTGTGGAAACCTCAGGCGCTGCCATGTATGGCAATGACGAACTTCGGAAGCTCTCGCCAAGTGAGGAATCTTCTCCCCGAAGCGGGGTACAGAGACCGCTCTGCTGTCGCAGCTTGCAAAGCTCCTCATGGTCTACTTCAACAGGTTGGACGAGGACGCTGGCCCATCCGGTGCCCAGGACCTGGACTTATGGATGCGCTTGGCCATGCTGGCCCGCAGAAGGCGGCACTTCCTGGAGAAGGACATGGATCCCTCAAATGCACTTGCCATCCGCAACAGGATAAAACATAACATCCGCTCAGGCAACGGCACCTGCCCTGGGAGTGCCCAGCACAGGAAGGCAACTGCGACCTCCTCGCAAAGGTTCGATCCGAGGACGACGAAATATAGGACTTGATGAGTCAGGTGGACTGCCTAGCTGCTAAAGCAAGGATTGCTGAAGCAAGAGTTGCAAAGGTGCAACAAACCCGACAAGGACAGGTTCTTGAGCGGCTTTCAGGAAATGTTGGTCGGATACCACTCCTGCCGGTAGGCATTGCATCGCCTTGTGGGCAATGTGCCCCTGGGGCACAGCACAGCATTGAATTGCAGTGACAACTTGCGCCAGTGGTTTGCTGGCTGGGCACAGCTGAAGTGCTATGACGGAGGCTGAATGGCCTGTCGCAGGCTGCTATTGCGGCGCTACGATAAGAAGGAATGACCAACTTGTCGCAGTTGAAGCACGTCTCAGATTTGGAGCTCGATAGCTTCTTTACGAAGCACCATCAGAGTTCAAATGGAGCGGTGGTTTCGGTGTCCATCGTGTGAACTTATGGTCACCAGGCTAGTCTGGCATCTTTATGGCCAGTCAGTAGTATTGCCCGAGCCATTGCAGTCATCATTGCGACCAAGTGCTTGAAACCCATGGATGGAGTGGACCCAGAGAGATCTCCATGGTCCAAAGGAATCGGCTCCGGAGGAAATGCCATATTTGGTTGTGTCCGAGACACATTGAAGAACAGAACTGACTGATGAAGGTGAGAAAGGACACTAACCTTACACCACTAATTAATAACTTATTTGTTCATTGGTTATCATCGCTTACATTGAGAATTACATTGCATGTTTTGCAGCCAAGGGCTGGCAGAAGGTTCTAACCTTACACCACTAATTAATTCTATTATCACATGACTAATGGTCATAAATTAAAATAGAATTACAATTAATTGTTCAACACTGTCGTTAGGCTGTGTCAAGTTGGATGGTTCATCTGGTGCCTCACGTGCGGATGCAAAGGTCACCCCAACTGGGGTAGAGCCTGTAGGGGCACTATCGTGGGGCGAGTGCCACCCATTACCATGACTGGTATGATGGTCCCATAACAAAAGAGAGCGTGGAGGTGGAGCAATTATTATTGCCACAGATTGCCAGCCTGACACGTTTGAAACTCCTGGTGCTTGGTTAATGAATGGACCACCATAATGGCCTGGTTGTGGCCTTGGGAATTAAATCTATTATCCCCCCCAAGCACCATAAAAGGGGGGCCCTGACAATAAATAATTGATCCCATGATTAAAGGCTTAAACCAACCATCTCCCTTTGTTTCCTCGCACCTGAGGCCCTCATTGCTCCCCCCCCCGGATTTGCCCAAGCTGCATCTGCAGGAATGGAAAGACGAAAGCAGAGCGCCGGTGGCCACCGCTCCAGCGGGGGAGCCACTGGTGGAGGGGTGTAATGGTTGGGGTGGG